>VWZF01003556.1:195910-234007 GCA_013396755.1 Sclerurus mexicanus | reverse complement strand
CCAGCCTGACCCGTCCTGTGATTCTCCGCTTGGGAGCGGAGAGGGGACACGCAAAGGGCTGTTTAGGCGTGTGGCAAGGGCGATGTGGACAGTGGGTTTCTGGGCTGTCAGCACTGCGGAGAGGCAAAATCAGGCCGATCAATTTTTAACGACAAATATTGCTTCAGTAAAAGCTGCGGAAATATTTAATCCTCCTGTCAAGCATCTGAAGGGCTGCTAAGGCAGTGGGTTGGAGGGCTTTCTGTCTTCCTCCTAACAAAAAGATCTTAACAAAAGACCCTTCTTTTTTTTTAATTTTCTTTAATGGAGTTCTTTTACTTCTAGATGTGCCTTTTGGGAGTTAGCTATTAGGGAATCATAGAATCAATTAGGTTGGAAAATAATGAGGTCGTCGAGTCCAACCTATGACCGAACTCCACCATGTCAACTAGACCATGGCACTAAGTGCCACATCCAGTCTTTCCTTAAACACCTACAGGATGGTGACTCCACCACCTCCTGGGCAGTCCGTTCCAATGTCTAATCACCCTTTTTGTGAAAAAATTCCTCCTAATGTTCAACCTGAACCTCCTCTGCTGCAGGTTGAGTCTACATCTTCTCGTCCTATTGCTGGTTGCCTGGGAGAAGAGAGCAACCCTCACCTGGTTACAACCTTCTTCCAGCTAATTGTAGAGAGTGATAAGGAGGAGGCTCACCCCTGAGCCTCCTCTTCTCCAGGCTGAACAACCCCAGCTCCCTCAGCCGCTCCTTGTAATTGTGCTCCAGACCCTTCACCAGCATCACTGCCCTTCTCTGGACTCGCTCCAGCATCTCAATGTCCTTCCTAAAGTGAACGGCCCAGAACTAGGCACGGTACTGGTGTATGGCCTCACCAGTGCCAAGTACAGGGGTAGACCACTTCTGTGGTCCTGCTGGCCACACTATTGCTGATACAGGATGCCTATTGATTCAATCCATAAGATTGTGAGCAGCTGAAGTTATGTGCTTCTCTAGGAAGCAACCTTGTTTCACTTCCTCCTGGTATGCAGCGGTATGCCTGGGTACGCAGCTTCATTTAAAGGAATGGCATCAAGGTTTATGTTGCAAGATGTGAACATTTTCTCATCCTGAACTTGAGGACAGGAGTCAGGTCAGGCAGAGGACAGCAACTCCCATTGTGGTTACTGAGGTGAGCAGTCATGAAAGCAGCACGCTGTCAGTCTGGGGCAGCTTAGGGTCCCCCTACATGGGACCTCAAAAGTGTGACTCCTCATGCAAGTGTCCTGCATCTTGATGACTTGATGCTGTTGGAATTTCTCACAAGTTACTGCTGCTAACCCTTCACTTGATGAAGTCTGGGCTCTGCTAGCAATGGGAAAAAGGGAAAAAATCATACACTTCAGGAATCCTTATAGAAATAGCAGTCAACAGTTCTTGTCTCAGTAACTTCTGTTTGCAGGCTCATTCACAGGACTGTGAATCTCTTAATGAGCCCTTGTCCTTTAGTTACCTTTTCTTTTTCTATATTGTGTATGCCTTCTAGTAATGATTTCCTCTTCCGGGTTAGGATTTTTGATTTCTTTGGTAGTGATGGTGGCTTTTAAACACCTTTAATGTAAAGCACTTGTGAAACTGAACTTTATTTTCTCATCTGTACATCATAAAAACTAGTAAGCAAGAAAGGAACATTTCTGCTTTCAGAAGAGGGGGAAAACACAAAGGCATCAAGAGAGTGCTTATTCTGCATGATATATGTCTGAGCTTCCCCCTCAGCCCACCATTCACACATCTCATGAAAATCTCTGAGGTACATACCTCGTGGAAATCCCTTCACCATATACCTCCTGGCATATCTCATGGAACATCTGGCTGTTATATTGCCTGTTGTGGCTCCAGTTGCCTCATTTATGAGTGTTTAAGATATTTCTTGAAGGAATTCAGAAGTGTCTCCACCCCTTGTGCCCATTCTTTGTCTCAAGGAGTTTGCTTTTCTGTCTAGATGATTGCAAATCTATATTTTGAAATAAGGGTCAAGACCAGGTGGAAAAATGCCCATTTCTATTCAGCAGTTAATGACTAAGGAACCTAGTGATTAGTACCTAGTAATTTCCCTCTTATTCTAAAGAACTTCAATGCATGAAAGAAGATAATTGCCATTTAATCTAACAAAATAAAAAAGAACAGTATAAGGAGAAGAGAATATGACATGAGACCATGTGATTTTTTTGACCACACTTGAGAACACAGCCTTCCCTTGCCTATGGATAAAAATTCCTCTATGCTCTCAGTAGCAACTCTTAAATCCCTGAAGGAGTAACCAAATAGCATCAGGAGACACGCTACTTTGCAAAGGGTTTCTTTTTTGAGGGAAGATGGAGAAAACAGCATGTCCGTCATCGCAGTATTTTAGAGTCCTTTTCACCGATATTTTAGTTGCAAAGGCAAGTAGAAATTTTCTAAAGAAAATCAAAATTGCATTTGTCTCCAGATTGGTTCTGGCAGAAAATGTGAATTGTTGTAGCAAACAAATAAAACCAAGGGCAGATAGACAATATTCCCTGCACTACAGTGATTGTATGTTATGCTGAAGAGGTAACTGTGCCTCAGCAAACTAGTGTGTTAATCAGGTAGTTAACTAGCAGGAAGAATATTTTGAGCTCTATTGGTAGAAGTCACTATATGATAGAAGTAGAAAGATGGACCCCAGTGGAGGCGTAATATCATTCCAGTCTATTCCAGATTAATGAAATCATGATTAGTATTCTGTGCTCTGGTAGGAAATTAATTTTGTAGGTTCAGCTCTATCCAACTTCCGTAGTGTTTGGTGTTTTAAAATAGCTATCATAGTGGGACTTTTAAAGCATAATCATAAAATTGCTACCCTCCACAGTGCATGATACTGCTTTGGGCAAAGGAGTAGAGGATTTAAATATTTTTTGGAGAGCCACAAAAAGCAGAGTATTATTGTGTGCCAGAAGCAATCATGTGAGCCAGTAAGCTAGCTCCCTTGCATGCAAACAACACCACGAAGCCACAGGATGGCAGGTCTCCCTTTTCTCACTTCTTCAAGTCTTCAGCTCTGTTTCCAACATATCACTTATGCCCTTCTGCCTCTTAGCACAGCATCTCCTGGGGAAATCTATCTAATCCCCACAGAATAACACTCTTGAGGCCATCTGTCTCAGCTCACGTGTATGCACAATTCTTGTATACCCTTGTCCATCTGCCACTCAGCAGAGCTACATGCTGGTTTTGTGAAATCCAGGTGATACACTTGACCCCAGGACTGACAGTAGCAGCTGATCAGTCACTGGTGGGAGTTAAGCCCATCTCCCTTTTTCCAAGAGAAAAGGACAGCTAAAAAGACTATCTAAATATAGAGCAGAAAAAAAATAACCATGTCATTGCATCTAGGACATCGTCTAGAGTTACTATGTAGGATTTGGAATCCAGTTCTTGGAGTTATTTAAATATATACCTAAATAAGGTGTTTTCATTACTTTAATATTCCTTTTATAACCAAAAATGCATAAAGGAAAAGTTTGCAGTTCCTGAGAAAAAAACAAGCCCTCTAGTAAAACTGGAATTAAGTAAATAAAGAGTTTATAATAAAATCAGTAAAAGCATTTGGAAATGTAGGCTCAAAATATACATGTTGGTAACATAATACATGGCGCAGTGGTTTGGAGGAGTGCTGAAGGATGCTCACAACAGAGGTATTTCTAATGTTATCTATTAGAGATATATTTCTTGGGAGTGAAAAATCTTGATTTTCACACTCTGGCAAGAGAAGATTTGAATTCATAACTGACTGTATAATATAAAAATTCAGGAAATCAAAGCTTCTTGCAAAATTCTTATCTATGTTCTATACTATGGATAAAAGGCAAATCAAATTGAATCTGAAATTAAAACATGCAGTCTTCTGGAACAATTTTATTTTGGCCACTTTCGTCATAAAGAAATGAGAGATAGTCTTGGTGTTTTCTGTCAAAGAAAATATGAATTTCATCAGGGATATTATTTCTTTGATTTATAAAATTACAAGTACAGAAAGCACTGCAGTACTTAAGCCACAAACCAATGTATTTATTTAACATGGATGAAATCCTCCTCCACAGATGTTTTCTTCAAGTTTAACGAAGTTTGATGTTAAAATTAGTTCATGAAGATTGATGTAGCTTCGTGGCAGAAGGTTAATAATCATTCTCTTTAGAGGAGTGTTATATTTAATTATCTGTCCAAAATTCACCTTCGAGCCCACTTAGATTATTACCTGACTCAGAAAAAACAGCAGGTTTCACAGGGGATAGCCTGTGTACTCTGCACCACCCAGCATTTGCTCTGGTTCTGGGCTGCAGGATCAGGCAGTGCTGAATCACAGACTGCACAGGGCATGAAACATCCAAGGAGATACCACAGAGCTGCCAGTGATCTACCGGGTGCTTTAGGGTAGTTGCACCCCTATCTGGAAGTTGTTAGTGAAAGACAGCATTTCTGGTAGAAGACTTAGGGATATTTCTGTCTGCAGTATATGAGGGATACTATGCGACACTACGCCACAAGGGAATTACAGCAAAGCAGCTCTCAGCTGGGCAGCAGAACTCTCTAATGGGATCTGGTCCCTTATAACTATTCTCTGAAAGGCACATAAATCTGGAACAGGAGAGGCTGAAGTGTGGTAGCACAAAGGTGATGCTGCTGTTCAGGGAGAAATGCTATAAGCCTACAAACGTCTACACGCCTTGCCATGTGGGACACTGGTGTCTGGAGCAAGTCTGTAGTAGAGAGGTGTCTGAATCATCCCTGAGCTGACATTTTACTTTGTCCTGGGGGCATTAACTCACTAAGGCAGCAACCTTAACTGATGAGAGAGAATATTTTCTCTGGATATAAATGTCATTGTATTTCCAATAATATATGCACATAGGCTTATTAATCAAACTATGTTTGTGCATGACTTTGGTCTAAAATTTAGAAATACAATGAGCAGTGAACAATGAGAAATTAGTTTGGGGTTCCAAATGCATGTTTGGTTTTGTTTTCTTACATAATTCTACACCAATCTTAGAGGGGACTGCTGGAACAGCCCACATAAAGGAGCAGCTCTGTTTCATGGTTTATAACTAGCACAAGGGGTGCAAACAATTTAAGTATTTTGGTACGTCTATACATAGTCAACTCTTTCAATTACAGAAATTTGTAATTGAATTTTAATGTTTTTTCTTTAATGTCCAGTATCTGTAGGTATTCTCTTGTCATTGCTCTCTACTTTACCTTTCCCCATCCAGCCAAACCCAGCTGTGTGGATTGTGTTCTATCTGTAAAACAATAATAAAAAATAATTCCATGTCTACTGTGCCCTCAATAGCATAGGTGCATAATCTGTTAAGTAGCACTATAGTTCCAAAGTTTGTGCACAAATTTCAATAATAAACCATGCTTCAGCCCAATCTCCTTCATGCTTTCAGTGCTCTGAGTTTTTTGGGGTTTTTTACTTGTTTTGTTCTAAAGCATTTTCCTACATGGTGTCCCGTCTGTGTACCACAGGATTGTTCATGCTTCTTAGCTGGGCTTGGTAGCATCCACATTCTCTGACTGGGGAAATGAGTCAGCAGAAATGACTGTGCATCACTGAACACAGTCTCAGAGTAAAAAAAAACCAAAACAACAAACCAAAAAACACCTCATCGCATGATAAAGCAATGAAATATTACATCTCACAACCCTGCTTGAGTAAAAATGAACCTTTTTAATTGAGGAGGTAATTAGAAGCTGCAGAGAGATGAGAGAACAGGCTTTTATTTGAAAAATGATTGTGAGAGAAAGTAACAGGGTCAGAGCAAAATAAATATTTTCCTTATTTTTCACAACAAAGTATTACTTTTCAATAACTTCAGTTTGTTTCTTTAGGCAATAAGAGCAATACAAAAATGTTGCAAAAGTATTCTCCTGGGGTGCTCATAAACTTGCAGATGTTCCTAATTGATGAAGTCCTGGATCTGCAGCACAGATGGAAAGTGATAAATGATTAAGGTGTTAGAGGATATGAATAACAATACTACAATGTTGTGTGTAGAGATATCAGCAAAACAAGGAATGCTTATCTTCTGGCTTGATAAGCATCTTGTTTATGGCTCAGCAATTTTGCAACAGTTCTGACTCCTGCCCAAAGCATAAGTTAGTGTGTTTCTTTCAGGCCCCTGGGACCACCACCAGCCCTGACTGTCCCTTTCTGGTCACCCTCCCAGGGCTGGGGAGATGGGATAGGCCCTGTCTGCCAGGCTCTGCCCTGAAGGACATCTGTGGGGACCCCCTGCCACCACCAGCCTCCAGGGAGCCCTGTAATGTCTGGTCTGCAAGGAGAGCAATGAAGGTGCTTCTACCACAGGCTAAGCATGGTTTTTCCTTTCACCTGTGCTTGGAAACTGCTTTTGAAGCCTTCCAGTAAAGATTAACCTTATGGGAATTACCCACATTATCCGTTTTTAACCCCAGTGACTAGAAATGTGACAGTGCTGTGTGCAGCTGCTTGTGGGATCTTATGAAGAGTCAGGTGAGCACTCTGCACTTGCTGCTGCCCCAGAGTAGGTCCAGCTCTGGGCGCAGGTCAGTGCATTGTCGAGTGTGATGTCAGAAGACCTGAAGGCAGACATCACTGGTCATGCAAGGTTATTTGCAGAGAATCAGCCTCTTACCATTATTCATAAGTTATCCACCAAAAGTAACACTGGATAACAAGTTTTATTTTGCTTTGCTACCCTGGTAACTCCAGAAGAATTATTTACAACTACTGGTGTTGTTTCACAATTTTGCTCCTTATTCTTAAGCCCAATAATCAGCATAATTTGAGAAGAGAAATAGAGGTAGCATCTACACCAAGCAAACCCTTACAGATTTTTTAGTCCGAGCTTCTTGTGACTTGAGTGCTTTTCTAGGACTGTCGGGCCCGCTTTTGCCTGATTGGACCTGGCCAATATTGTTCGAGCTTGGGTTTGGTTTATCCAACGAGAGTTTGGTGTTGTTTGACTTTTTAGTGCCATCTTTCTCAGGCTATTGTCACTTCCACATCTGCTTCTGTGCAGGCAAGGTAGTTCCCTGGGGACCCAAACTGATTCTTCCCCATTCATGCCTTGCATTTCTGAGGGATTCTGGTGAAGTTAGTAAAATAACTTCAGTCTGAGTGATCTTTAAGATATATGTAATGTGAAGTAACATAAGGACAATCTGCTCTCAAGCAGTCCTTATTGTTTGTTTTTCAACTGCAGACACTTCCTTATCTCAAAGCCCTAAAGTACTGTGCTAAAGAAATAGCTTTCTCCTGAATAACCAACTTCCAATACACAATTACCATGATTATTGTAGGTATTGTATGCATCTATCCACAGAGTAAGAACTGCATCTAATCAAAATGATCCCATAAACTGTATAAAGATTTGATACTTTTTAACAGCATTGAATGCAGATTGCCTTCAAAGTAAAGGTTTCTGAATACATTATTCACACTATGAAATTAAAAACAGTGTCCAACTGAATAACAGCTTCCTCTCACCCACATTTTGAATCTTCAACCAAGATAGTTAAAATGGGCAGAGAGATAAGGCAGTTTAATCTCATAATCCTAAAAGTACAATTTACCAGTGTGAAATGTTAAGAGACACTTTTTAACACTCCTTAGAGTTCTTCTGCACTCTCTCATGTACTCTGCAACCTCAAGGGGCCACTGTGAACTCTGGCCTTGCAGCATCAGGTCTTCCCTGCAGCAACAAACAGGCCAGGATTCCTGTTTCTTCAGTTGTGAAGGTCTTGAATGAGAAAGAATATACACAAGTGGAAAGCATAGCTGTGATGCGTGGAAAACATGTGTGGTCTTTGCTTCACATAATGGTAGTTCCTCTGAATGTTTACAGGGCAGACTTTTTTTATTTTACTTTTATTTTTACTTTTGCTGTATTAGAAATGAATAAACAAAACTAAAATTGAACTATACAATCGAAGCTGAAGGCAGTCTTCTCATCACATATCCCTGAATTCCTCTCCTTACCCTCCTCCTCAATTTCTAAAAAGAAAAAGGAGAGCACAAACTTAAAAGCTGTTTTAAATGAGAGTGGAACATATGCCCAAATATTCTTTGGGATTAAGTTTTATATATGCGTTTATCAGTCTATTTACATGTAGCCACAAAATGAAAGCAAATGGGGAAGGCTTTTTTATGTAGATTTGGGCTGAAGAATCAAATTTAAGGATGACTTAGAAAATAGGCTGAAAACATTGTGTAAATTATTTGAGTGGCACCTAATACATTGTCTGGTAAAGGAAAGAAGAAAGAATGATGTGAAGATTTGTGTCCCCTGTTTATAGTGGTTGGAATTGAGAGAAAAATAAAAGCCACATAAAAAAAAGATAAACTAAGTGCAGGTGCCATTTAGAAATCAGAAACACAATAGGAATTAAGATGTTTATATGCAGCACCAGCAAGTTTAAGTTGAATTTTAATAAAGACATGGAAATCAATAGCTTTCTATTACTGTAGTGACAGCAGCTGCCAAATCAATTGAGCTGTTTTGGGTCAATTTATTGGGGACTTGTGGTTTGCAACTAAATAAAAAGTGTAGTGATGATGAAAACAGTGTTTTTAGAAGCTGTTGCTAAGAAAAAGGGAAACAAAAACAAGCATATGCTATAAAAACGGACACATACTATAGTTATTGAGAAAGCATTCTCTAGAATAAAAACAAAGGCTATGCCATAAAGTTATTATATGCTTACATAACAGACTTGTACAGATAATTTGAAAACCACAAGGACACACAGTTTTCAGAGAATCATCATGAATATGTGGAGATTCCCTAAACAATACAACTAACTGCTATTTAGAAGTTTTCCCTTTAGTGAGTTCTCTTAATTTAGTGAAACAAATCTTGATTGCCTGTGCCCATTATTTACAATATGACAACGCAGCACCTCAGCCACGTATTCTTCCTGTCCCTTCATCTACGCATTTCAAGAATCACCTTGTGAGTTACAGTTAATAATCTATACACATGATTTACATACATGAGAGGAATAGTAGATTCCATGAGGATCTCACTTTCCTACGCAAACCTAGTAATCAGCCTGCCTAATGACTGTTCTGTGTTCCACCTCTGACAATTACCTCTATTGAGTACTCGACTGTACCTCTCCAGGGCAGAGACACCCAATACTGCAGCTGGTTCAGAGCTGTGCTGACAGCGCACCTGTTTACAACTGCTTGGTTATTGCACAGAATCAGAGAATGGTTTGGGTTGGAAGGGATCTCCTAGTTACACGACCTCTACCCTAGAAAGAGACACCTTCCACTAGACCAGGATGCTCAAAGCCCCATCAACGTGGTCTTGAACACTTCAGGGATGGGGCATCTGCAACTTCTCTGGACAACCTGTTCCAGTGCCTCACCAGCCTCATAGTGAAGAACTTCAACTGTTTCTCTCCCCGTGTGGGTATTTGTGTCAGTTCACTTCTTCTATTTATCTACTGACTTCAGAAACTTGACAAATGTATTTACCTTCAAGACCTTTTCAAATTTTGATGATTTCCCCCCCCCAGTCTCATACTGAATATTTTTTTAGTATTTTGTGAGGAAGGCAGGAGGCACAGTTAACACGCTGTCCTTGTTTCCTTAGACAAAGAAGATAAAAGTGTTCTTTATTGAGTAAGGTTCTTTTCCTTGAGTTTTCTTCACTGCTTCTGGCCTTCCTTTTTGATCATTTTCAATTCAGCCCCATGGCTACAGATAGTAAGTAAGATTTTTTTAAAAAGAGCTAATGGTTTTAGGCACATTCTTGATCTCCAATTCAAAGCATATAAGAGGGTCTGGAATTTGGGAACATTGTGACTTAATTGTTTATAGAAAATCAGGATCTGTTAGTGTCTTATAACTATGCCTTGCTCAGCAAGAGCCAAAAAATTATAGCAGTATGTAAGGAAGATATGCAGGAGAGCAAACATCTGAGTATGATGTTTGAAGTTTTGTTATCTAATGCATGAACAAAACATTAATCATAAGTGAACTGAAGATATAAATGAAATATTGCCTAGTTAGAGAAAGGTTGACAAAAGGCAAATAGCTGATGGAAATGCAAGATAGAAAGCATTGGAATGTACTTACTGAGGACAGGCATTCACAGTCAGTGAATTCAAGCTGCTGGATCAGCTGGACCTCAGCCATTTTATCACAGATGGTGGTGTTACACTTGATGTTTGTTTTCCTGCCTTAATAAAAGCAGTTTTTATGACAAATCCAGTGTTAAGTCAAACACAGTTGCATTGGTGGACAAGACTGAGAATGTCTGCTTCTGGAGTAACTGGAATACTGGGATTTGAACCACCCTAAAGACCAACCACTTCTAGCAAGCAGCTCAGGAGCCAGGAACCCCAGAAAGGATCAAGGTCTTGACATCCCTGAAGTGGCAAGTGGCCAGTGATACAGTGCAGCCACTTCAAGAGAAGGAAATCACAGAGTAAAAGCAATTAATGTGTCATCAGAGACACAGCAGCGTACTGTCAGGGAAGTGAGAGGAAAAAGAGTTACAACAATGATTCTAATAGATCCTGAAGTAATGAAATGCTTCCAGAAATGCATTGCTTGGATAGAAAGTCAAAATGATAAAGTCTGTGTGCAAATTCTGTTTTCAAGACAATTCCTCATGATGACTATAAATAAATACTTAAAAGAAACATATGTACTCTGATACTCTTTTTGGTTTTGTTATAGTACAGAACATGTCAGAAGATGTATAAACACTTAGTGGGAAGTATTTTTTACAATGCTCTGGACTGTCCTCTCATTCTGTAGGTGCTGTGCTTTTCTGTGTCAACTTTTTGAACAAATACATCGAGTGATTTACAAATAGTTGGAGGAGCAAAGTTTGTGTACCGTATCCTCATGCCATTTCTGGGTATTGGATTCTTATTGTGCATGTCTTGCTTTAAGTAACAGCTACGTACTATAAAAAATACACTATTACCTAGTATTTTATGTCATGTTTCCTGGACCAAACCATTGGGTTCAGACCATGAAAAGTATGTAAACTGCACAGATATAAATGTGTAAGCACTGCTATAAAAATACATCTCTGTTTCCTTTTCCCCCTTCAGTGTGTAGTATTTTTCTATAGCTGTTTGCAGAAGTCAGAGTATTGCCAGTACCTCGTTACCTCACGTTCAGACTATGCACCCATTCACTCACTTTGCACAGTCCATAGTGCTTATAAACTATATAAACCAGGTAAGACAAATGCAATCAAAAAGGACAAAGCCATGGCACCTCAATCCCTTTAAATTCGCTAATGCACATCTCTGCAGCTCAATGCATCTCAAACCACAGATCAATTTGGAGTTGTATAATTTCTTCAAAGCCCCTTCAAAACATGCAACTTTGTAATGGTTTAAACCCAGCCAGCAACAAAGCCCCACACATCTGTTTGCTCACCCATGGTGAGATGACAGAGGGAATTGAAGAGCAGAAATGAGAAAACTCGTGCGTTGAGATAAAGGCAGTTTAATAGGGAAAGCAAAAGCTGTGCACACAAGCAAAACAAAACAAGGAATTAATTCACTACTTCCCATGGGCAGGCAAGTGTTCCGCCTTCTGCAAGAAAGCAGGGCTCCATCACATGTGGTGGTTACTTTGGAAGACAAGCACCGTCACTCCAAAGGTCACCCCTTCCTCCTTTTTCCCTGAGCTCTGTATGCTGAGCATGATGCCATCGGGTATGGAACATCCCTTTGTTCAGTTGGTGTCAGCTGCCCCATCTGTGTCCCCTCCCAGATTGTTGTGCACCCCCAGTCCACTCAGTGGTGGAGTGGGGTGAGAGGCAGAAAAGCCCTTGGCTCTGTGTAAGCCTTGCTCAGCAAGAACAAAAACATTCCTGTGTTGTCAGCACTATTTCCAGCACATACCTAAAACACAGCCCCATCCCAGGTACTGTGAGTATAATTAACTCTACTCCAGCCAATACCTGCACAGATTTACACTGTTTTACTGAGTAACTGTGCAACGATGTGCTATTGTGTCACATTACCCACACTTGGAAAAGTAATGAAAATAATGATTGTGATAGGCCTTGAAGTTCCCCTAGCTGACATCTCTGAGTTCATTTACAATCAGGTATATTGAGAATGGAGTGAATAAAAGCCAACCAATCTGCTGGAAGTGATTTTAAGGAATCCTTTCCATCCATCCCAAACAATTGCAAATACATACATAAGGTGCAGGGTAGAAAATGAGGTCATTTCAATTAGAGGTCACAAAAAAATCCTACTAATATTTAAGGCATTCATTTTCTCCATTCTTTATTTGCTATTGCAGACTTCAAAAACAGGTATTTGTGGAAGCTGATAAAGTATCCTGTTTACAGTGTTGCATAAACAGTGAGAGACTGTAAATGGGAAAATTAACCTTTGGAGGTATTCAACATGTTACAGTTCACATCTGTTAATTTTGGGTTTTTTATTTTTTTGAGCATTTGAAAGGTTCTTTAAAGTATAGCAGATATTTGACATGGTTTGATTGCAAAACTGCTATTTGTAAAACTTCCTTTGATACTTTTGTCATGTGTAAAATATTTACATTTTGGAAAGACTGCTAGCCTTTTCACCTCCGATATTTGTAATTTTTAATATTTTTTTTTTCAGTTCTTTTCATTTTACAAAGTACCTAGGAGAGATATATGTAGAGAAATAAACAATACAAGTAACAGCCAGTAAATATAGAGATGTTTTCTTCAGTGTTAACTGTAGTTGGTAAAATTTCAGAAATTACTAGGTATGTGCAGTTTCTTTCTGAGCAGTGCAGAGACGCGTTGTTACATTGTACAGTCTGAGTAAACTTTTGAGCTTTACAAGTTATTTATTCCTTTTGTGACTGCAATCTGCAGCATAAGGTCTTTCAGACCCACAGTTCCAGCCTGAAACTGAGATGGCAGAAGGGAGCAGGAACATCTTTCCCTCATCTACATGGCAAGGACTTCCTTTCCATATGTAGGTGTTACCAGTTTTCTGTGGTAGCAGACTGAATTCCTGCAGATGGCTTTACACAGAGCTGTCCCTGAAAATCCCTAGTAAATTTGGCTAGTGGATGCTTCAGATGATGTATTTTCCACAAACACAATACCAAATCTGTCTCTATAAGGTATGGTGACTTCTTGTTAAATTCCTTGACCTGTTAGTTACAATCTAATTAAGTGAACCTGTCTTGTTAATCTGCACTAAATCCCATATATCCAAGATACTGTCTTTCTCCATGCTTGCATAAGTCCCTGTCTGGTGAGTTCAGCCAGAGTGATTCAGTCTGACATTTCCAAATTAAATTAGAAGTCTCTGGATTTTAAAATGAGAGTCTGGAGCTCAGGAATTGTGGACCTTTAACTTTTAAATGCACTTTTCTTTTTGGCCTGATGCAGCATAAGCTTGTTGGTATGCAAGTCCTAGAACAGATTTATCTATTTGCTCAGGTTGTTTCTTAGGGGATGATTTCAGGGAAATCAGGGGATTTCAGGGCAAGGGAGTTTTATGAAAATTTATCGAGCTGGATACAATTGGTGTATATATAAGGATGTTGCAAATATTGTGTAGCATTTTGGCCTAGAGGGCACCCTAAGTACATTTTTGCAGTTAAGATATAAATACAGGAATGATTTGAAATATTATCCAGGACTGAACAAACGTGGCGTTTAGCAAAGAAGACATTCAACTGGCTTCTCATTCAATATTTGGGAGCCTTTCCATTGCCATCAGATCACCAAAATTTATCACTGGGTTTTACAAAACCAGGTGCCCAGGAAACCTTCAAGCTTTGATATATGTGCCCTCTCTATAAGGAGTGAAAATCAGGTGCTTTTGGCTATTGTGTGTCATTGCTTGGAGGTTTGTGGCAAAAAATATATTGTGAGATGAATTTCCCTTGAGGAGAGACCAGGTCCTGTGTCTTCTGGACCATGTCCTTCCAACCTCTCGCCTTAGCACTCATCATGAAGAATTTCTGCTTTTTTAATATTGAGTTATAAAAGCAATCAGTTACTTATTTTTAAAAGTAGAAAGCATTAATCTTAGCTTATTAAAAGCTTTGTTACCCAGAGATGGAAACTGCTGAACATCTGAAGAAATCTGGTCTGTTTGCCTCTTCATGGAGACTACAGTCCTTAGAGAGTGTAAAAAATTTACAAGACATCCCTGAATGCTTAATTTTGCATTGATTTGAATCTTACACTTGTTTGAAAGACATTTGAGATCATAGCCAGGCAGACACTTTTCTTGTCACTAAATCTTAGAGGAGGAATTCTGTTTATTTTGAAAGGACGTAAGATCATCTAAGTCTGTAAAATATGCTCAAGATAATGTGAATTGAGACAGGGGACAAGAGGGTGTTTGATGGCTAGCAAAGGAAGCTTTCAAATTTCTGGGGATCCTTGGGTGTCTATGTCTGTCAAAAAAAAAAAAAGGTCAAGAGGAGAGTAACCATATACAAACAGAGAGTAACCCTATACAAACACAGGTGTGTGTAGAAGCTATTGTTAGTTTCTGAGTATCTCAGAAGTGAGGCCTAAATTTCATGGGTTAACCCTATTTAATTTTAATGGATCTACTAGTACAAGGAATAGCTGAGCAATCAGACCTTTGTGAAGCTCCACATATACTGACATCGATCCATTAATGTTCATTTCCTAGCAGTGGCAGCAAAGTTGCTTTGTTTCCTACAGACAGGGTGACTTACAAACTTAAATGTAAGAAAGGGGATAGAAAAGATGCTGTAGCTGGCACATGTTTTAAAGAAAAACCTAGGAGAAATGGAGAAAAGGAGAAAATATAATTAAGGTATTAGTAAGTTGAAAATCCCTGTTTTGTCTGAACAAGTCTGCTAGATGATGATGATGATTCTAAATCTTTTGTCACAAGCAAATAGTTCAGTATCTACTACAGAGGGCTACCTATGCATGTTTTGCATGCAGACTATGCATAGCAGGTGGCTTTTGTAAATCATGGAAGAAAAGAAGCTGAGTGAGCAGAATAAAAAGGAATATAGACAATTTATCATATAGTTGGTATATATGTCAATTCACTTCAGACAGGAACACATGAGCTTTCTACTTGTTTCCAAGGCAGAATAAAATAGTATAATTTTAGCAGCATTGATCCTTGCAGAATAGCCTTACATCTGCCCAATAATTTAGCTGGAGAGTCTGCACAAGTTGACAGTCAATTCAACTTGTCTCCCTCTTGGTAGGAAGTAGAGGGGTGAGGAGCTGTGTTTGGAAACCAGAAGTGGAATTTCAACAAACCAGGTTTCCAAGCTTCATCCATTGATACTCCAAAAGACTCCCCTTTTCAAACATTTTCTACAATATACTGACCTTTTCCATTACAGCTGACCAGAACTTTTCCAGTAAAAAGAATTGCGTTGAAAGAGGTAATTTTGATGAAACAGGAGTAGAAGTAATTTTTTCTTTTTGAGAAATACTGGAATAGAACGTCATTTTAAGTTAATGATTATTTTATCTGAAGTAAAAACTGTTCTGCACTGTGTAAAATGTTTAAGAAGAAAACAGAACAAAACACTTTGGATGCCATCAAAACAGTATTTAATTCAACCTCCAAGGGGTTTTTAAATTGTGTTACATGGGAGTATGAAAATTGTTCATTTTTCCCCCATATCACAAAGGAAAAATATTCTACATCAGGTAATTTCCCATGGAAAGCAAACACTGCTTACAAGCCAGCTCCAGCTCTGCTCTGTTTTTGCCCTTATTCCTTGCTTGTCTCATGGCAGCTCATATCTCTGCAAAAAATGCAGTCCTGTGTAGTGCCTTCAAGAATGGTTAACAGATGATAAAGGTACTTTTATGTTAAGAAATTTGGAAAGGTGGTAAAACTGGAGACATGGGCTGTTTCTGAGGCGAGAAGTGTTAGGTCTGTGGGCCACAGAAGGATCAGGATGTAGGAGTCACAGACAAAAGGCAGTCGGATGACTCTGTCATCTTTGAGAGAACAAAGACAGCAGGGCTACATGGGGAAAGTCTTTGTTTCCCCCATAACGGTCAGGAAAGATCAAATCCACTGCAATCCCAGTGCTCTTTCCCTAGCCTTTCCTAAAGCCTCCTGATATGCCAGGTATCTTCTTATGAGTTCCAGACTTCTGCCAGTTCCCACCTACTCCCACCTGCTGCTGCAAGGATCAGAGAGACAGCATTTTCAGCCATGGCTGGGCATCAGGACCTGGTAATCTGCTCCCCTGTGACAGCAAAATTCAGACCACTGCAGGAGGGAGAACAGCTCTGTGTGACAGCCATGCATGAGCCTCGTCAGAAAGTTCCGCTGTCTTTCTGAATGCCAGGTTAGAGGGGATGAAGAATACAGGGTGTTATGTGTTGGGAGGAACCAATGGCAGCATTTGTAAATTATTCCCCTGCCAAAACCAGAGGAGCAACCCAAAATTTAACCATTGGAATGATTTGCTGGCATGTTGCAGGTTTGTTGTGTCAAGGGCAGAGACTGAAGTTTCATCATTAAAGCATGGGTGAAGGGGAATTTGCTCTTCCTTTTTGTGCACATCTGGGTGTCCTTCAAGGCCTGGTTCTGGCAGAACTGTCCCAGGCTGGCCCTGGGGAAGCTTCATGCCTAGAGACAGAGGACAGGCAGCCCCTCTGGTCCCTCTTTGAATGACCTGCAGGAAAGGGGGACCAGCAAATCCCTGGGCTGGGTCCTCTATAATGTGTGTTCATGGATGAACACACAATGCAGGCAAATAACTAGCAGTAAAAAAGTGCAGACATGAACAAAGGGAGAAGACACTCCTGCGGCAGCATTCACTGCAAACCTTTCTCTGAATGAGCAATAGTTAAATGTTTGTCCTTGCTTCTTTCTTTCAAAAGTAGGGCAAATATCTATAGAGTTCCCAGTGGGGAGGTAATCTAACTTTAACTTTCATACAGTCAAGTAAAACACCCGAGACCTGTGTTAGGGATGCAAGCAGGTCGTCTGAATTATGATTATTCAATCTGGTATTATTTTAATCTGGCATGCCTCTCACGTGCTTCATTTAGGTTCATCTTGACCTGAAAACTGCAATCTCAATGCCTTTATGCCTTTATCCTCACAGGTGATTTATCTTGTTGCAGTATCTTTTTTTTTTCCTCCCAAGTATAAATATTTATTTTAATAGCTAAATCCTGCCCGTGAAGGCAGACCGGTACATTTCACTGTCTCGGGTCTCCCGAGCGTGGTCTAGGTCCCCTTCGAGCAGCAGCCTCTTGCTTTAACTCTCGCTCTTGCTAACTGAGGCAAGAAGATAATGAATTAAGAGCCGCGGGAGGTGAGAGCCAACACCTCCCCTGCAGCCGCAGCGTGCTCCGGGTGACGCTTCCTTACTCGTTTACAAGACAATAGCCGAAGAAATTAAGGAGGCGAAGAAAATGACTGATCCTTCTGTATGAGATAATGGATGAGCCCGGGATGACCTGTTTTTTTCCTTGCGGTAGAGCGGTGCTGAAGACAGAGGGCACCCGCGCCCAGCCCACAGCCGTCGCCCCGCCGCCAGCGCACCAGCTCGGGGCGGCCGGAGAGCTGCCAATGCCCGCTCCCAGCAGGCAGGGAGCCACTGCCTCACCCGACCAGGTACGTGTCAGGGGTGACCCTCCGAAAGGACCGCGGGACTCAGCCGAGGGGCTGCCTGTGCGGCAGGCAGGGCAGGCAAAAGGCGCTGTGGAGCCGGGCTGCGGGGCTGCCCGCGGAAGCCGGCTTCAGGCGGCTCTGCCCGCCTGCGGTGCGGACACACCGCCAGGACGGCGGCTCCCCTCGGAGCACCGCCCTCCTCGGCACCGTCTCCAGCCCCCCGCGACGCCCGCCGGCCCCGACATCCCTGCCCGCCGCCGGGGAGGGACGGGCAGCGGCGGCCAGCCCGGGGCGGTGCGTGCCGTGGCGGGGCTCCGCGCCTCGGGGGTGTGAGTGCAGGTGTGTGTGCGGGTGCGTGTGCGGGGACACCGCGGCGGCAGCGCCGGGCGGGGTGCAGAAGTTTTGGGGAAGCGCCCCGCGCTGCTGGCGGGCGGCCGTGCCAGCGGTGGCGGGACCGGGACAGCGGGACGCTGGAGCACCGAGGCAGCGTGGTGCCGGGACAGCGGGACTGCGGGACAGAGGGACACAGGGCCAGTGGGGCCGTGGCCCGCGGTCCGGCAGCTGCCCTGGCTGCCGGGAGCTGTCCCGGGTGCTGACGGCTCCTCGTGCAACAGGGACTCGGCCCGGCCGCTCTCCCGGGCTCCCGGGCGGCGGCGGCATCTTCCCTCCTCATCACGGCGTTTCAAGCCAACCAGCCCTGCCGCCGGGCTCGCCGCCGCTCCCCGCCCGAAGCCTGTCTGCACGGCAGGCGTGCCCGTAAGGCACATCAGGACTTTGCCCGCGGTTGCCTTAGTAACTAAAATGTATTTTCACCTGCTTTCATGTGTGTGTCCCTGGTTGAATTACAGTTTTGACCCCTACACCTAGAAAAGTTAATGTAGACTGTAAAGTGGTTCCTTTCTTCCTCCCTTCGCTGACCTTTAAATGACATTTCCCGTGGCTGGCAGAGCAGACTGTTCACTTTCTCTTTTTAGCCACGTTATGTATTGAGAAAAATTTCTAAGCTGAGAAAGATGCCTTCAGGTAGCCAGAATGCAAAGGGAGGAGCACTTGTCACCCTGCTTTCAGGGCTGGAGCCACTGGAGCTGGGCTGGGGCTCTTCTCTGATGAGCTGCCTACCTCCTGAAACTTCCAAAACTTCCCAGGGGCAGAGAGGGGGTGTGTGCTGGGTGGAGGTGTGTGAAATAGCTGCCTTGGCTTGAAAAAAGGATTGTAAAAAGGGATGCAAAAAGGATTGTAGAAACTCAACATATGTGAGTATGAATGATTGTATATCAAGGGCAATAAATACATATTTTAATCCTTCTTGAAACTTCCTTTTCAGAGGCTTGCGGAAGCAAATTGCCCTGGGCATTTGTGAAAGCGATCATCCTGAACTGTGAGGGGTTGCTTTATTGAGCTCTGGTTTGACATCAATTTCCCAGTTAGCCCATTTTCTCCCCTATTTCTATGCCACCAGGTTAAAACTCACTAGGATGACGGCTGTCTTGGCACCTTCAAGAGTGATACTGTGAGGCTTCGCTGTGATGGTATTTGAAGCAACTTGGGCGTCGTTGTTGGGGAGAAGCAGATGCTATTTCCTACATGTCCCTAAACCATGTGCAGGCAAGAAGAGCCCATGAAATTCGTAACCTGGGTCTGGATGACATCGTGCAACAAAATGATTGGTGTGCTGCTGGTCTTTTTCCCTGCTCTGCTTCTGGAGATGGACGTGCTGCCCAGGAGTACTGGGCGGAAGGTGCTTCTCTCTGCAGCCTCCTCACAGCGGTCGGTGGCTCGGATGGACGGGGATGTCATCATTGGGGCCCTCTTCTCTGTCCATCACCAGCCGCCAGCTGAGAAAGTGCCTGAGAGGAAGTGTGGGGAAATCCGGGAGCAATACGGCATCCAGAGAGTCGAAGCCATGTTTCACACTTTGGATAAAATTAATGCTGATCCCGTCCTGCTACCTAATATCACCCTGGGCAGTGAGATTCGAGACTCCTGCTGGCACTCCTCTGTGGCCCTGGAGCAGAGCATCGAGTTCATACGGGACTCCCTCATCTCCATCAGGGACGACCGGGACGGAGGCACCCGCTGCATTTCTGAGTCGCAACCCCAGCCGCAGACCAGAGTGAAAAAGCCCATCGCGGGGGTCATCGGCCCCGGCTCCAGCTCAGTTGCTATCCAAGTCCAAAATCTACTCCAGCTCTTCGACATCCCCCAGATAGCTTACTCCGCCACCAGCATCGACCTGAGCGACAAAACGCTGTACAAGTACTTCCTCAGGGTGGTCCCCTCCGACACTCTGCAAGCCAGGGCCATGCTTGACATCGTCAAGCGTTACAACTGGACCTACGTCTCCGCCGTTCACACGGAAGGTGGGTATGGGGCAGCGCACTGCCCCCCGGGCCGTCCCCGGGGAGCTGCGCCCTCCGCGGCGGCTCCGCGAGGACGCGCCGGGGCTGGGTCATCCGCAGGGACCCCGCAGGGGCGGCCTCTCTCAGGACAGCGCCTGGCGCTGCCGCCCGGAGACACCGTGAGGTGAACGGGGAGAAGTGTGTGGGGTGCGATTCCGGAGACGGGGAGCAGCCTCTCTGTCTGAGGGCTCGACGGCGCGGGAAAGCCCGCAGCAGATCGGGCATCTCTCCTGCCGTCCCCGCCCCCATTCACACACAGAGTGGCTCGTGTGTTTCTAAATAAAAGTTAACAGATACGAGCAGCTGGATGTGGGGCGGACAGTCGCTCCGGCTGGGCCGCGGCGGGTCCGGAGGCTGCTCCTGGGGCTGGTGCATCCGTGGGGCTGACACGGTCGGTCACCGCCGTCGCGGGATGTTTGGCAAAACGGAGTCAGGGCTCGGCAGGGACTCCTGGACTAGCTGCTGGCGTTGCTGCATGTGAACTGATTTCCTGGGACTGCAAACAGAGAGGAAATAAACCTGGAAATCCCTCTGCAGCCCAGGTAGCCCCTGAAAAACCAGGTCCCGTGGGAAGGGGTGGGCAGCCTGTCAGGAAGTCTGGGCAAGAGTGTTTACATGCAGACTTGAGTAAAAAATACTTCTCTATACAATCTGTTCATAGTCAACAGGTTTTCTTAATTTTAAATATCAAAATAAATGTATAGTAAGGGTATCTCCAAAAAGGGGGCGTTTGTTTATAACTGGGTTAGGTGGGCCAACATAAATAGCAGAAGAAATTGCATTTGATAGAAAATGAACTCATAAGATATATTACTATGGTAATCTTGTAGTCCAGTTATGGTCCTCAAAATGGGATTTTTAAGTACAAAATTGCAAAGCTGACCACATTACTGCTACAGCTTTGCAACTATTCTGTTTATCTGAGTGTATCTCTTGTATGAATTTGATTCATGATTCTATCTCGTTACTGAGCTGACTCCACACCTTTCATTCTCACAGAGATGACTAAGTAAAAACAGATAGAAACATATATTGTGATGAATAAATAAAAGAATCTCCAGCAAGAGTTGCATATTTACAACATTTGAAAGGTAATTGGATGGATCTGGACACCTAAATCAGAAAGTGCTGTGATTTGAGGGGTTTGGGAGAGAAGTAAGAACATGAAGCAATAACTTGACATTTGCAGTTCATTTATGCCCTGTTCAGATGAGAAAACTACCAGCAGGAGTTGGAAATGAGCTATCAAGATTGTCTATTGTTGACAAATATGATTAGATCTTGTGGAAGGCCCGGATGACAGATAACCATGAAATGGGTAAATTCTTTGTTGATGCAAATAGTCATTTCTTCCTTCAAGGCACTTCGGCTAGCTATGCTAACTCACTGTGCCTGAGGAACTGCCTCAAGGGGCAGGCTCCCTCTCTCCCACTCTCCTTAACATTACTGGGCCTTACCTCTTCTGGGAAAGACAACACCTTCTGAAGGTTCACTTTAGAAAAGATCATTATAAATAGCAATTTCAATCATTGCTTCTGAGAAATTTTAATGAGATCCCTATTTTTATGAATATGTTACTGACTGATGAAAAATAATTGTTGCAAGGTATTTTTAGACTTTGAAGCAATACTTTTGAAAATACGGGTAGCCCACAAGGCAACACTCTCCTTTTAGGAAAGGTCACAAGGATTTTGCAGATCATGAAGTTTGGATTCATATTTTCTCTTCTAATTATTCTTCTTCTGTATCTGCCATTCCTTTATTGTTAGACTGAAGCTACAAATATCACTGGAAATACGTAGCAAGCTTGAAGATCTGTGTTTCTTTCCTGAAAGATAAGTTATTAACCCCCACCCAACTGCTTTTGGGTAGATTCCAAAGCCTTTTTTTTTTTTTTTCTCTTTAAAGTGAAATAGTATTCATGAAAATCGGTGTAAATCCGTACATTTCTCTCGTTTCAAATCCCATGCATTCACTGTGAGAGATCTGCTTGCTGGTTTGGTAAAGGTGAGATCATTCTTCACAGACAACACAAAGCCACTCTGAATAACAGTCTGCGTGAGCAGGAGCTGCTCCATCCATTCTATGTTTGGAAATACAGGGATAAAGTGTAGTCAGAAACATTCCTCCTCCACAATTACTCATAGGACTTTACTCTGTCTTTATGGTGGGCTGCAAACTGTGCTGGGAGGAATTCTAGGGTATCATGAGTCGGACAATCTCTTTAGCGGAGACTGTGAGAAAGGGGTATGAAAAGGGTAGGAAATACACAGGTTGACACTGTGAAGAAGTTAATTCTTTTGCCTTCTGTGTACTCCAGATCCAGCCTGGTCCCCTCTCCAGAGCAGAAAACCTGCTTAGTTCCTACCCGACCCCTGATTCTCATGGGGGTGGACAATGCTCGGCTCTTGTAGGTGCCCATCCACAAGGGGATGCAATGAGACCACTGAGCTGACTGACCGCCTCCGTCAGCAAGCCATGGTCCTCAGTCCTCACTGACCCAGAGCAGGGTCATGGAAACAGCCCAGAGAGATGAGCCCTTTCCCAGCCTGAACTATCCAACTCCTCTCTTTACTGTAGTCTAGCTGAAGTTATTTGACTGTCCAAAACAATACCACTGTACACAATTATAGCTTTAATTATGATCAGAAATAAATGCCACACAATTTTTGGTCCATGTTACTTAACATGAAGCCTATACATGCCATGAGAATGAACATAAAAAAGTCACCCATGTAGGATGATATCTTTAAGTAGTTTACATTTGACATGAAAGTTTATTCTTCATCTGTTAATGTAATTATTTAGTAGTGTTGACTTTTAACTACATTCAGTCTCTACATTCTAATACATGAAGTTTCATGGAGATATGCCAGACTTTTTCACAGTGGTTTGTTTATTAGGAAATATAAACACTGCACTTGGGTAAAAACTTCTCAGTTAGTGAATAAAATCTGTTTTGAAAGGTCCACATAGTACATTGCTCCTTTTAGATTAAAATTGACACATGCAAGTCCACATTAAAGAGCGAAGAAAGGGCAGTTACTAAGGTTGGCTATTTTATTGTGTATCTCAGTTAAGCACAGTTGCACATCATGAGAGTGAATTTTTTCCAGAGTGGGCAGCAGTCATCAAATGATGTGAGAAATCTGTGCATCTGCTGGTAGAAGGCTGTGTGACTGTATAGTAGCTGCAAGACATTCTCAAGGCTCTTATTTTGTTAAGTTTTCTTCAAAGGTGATTCAGTGTTGGAGTTCTTGGTGTGTCTACATCTTGGCTCTTAGGCTTGGAAGTCATTCTTATCTTGAAATACACTTAAGTAGATGTTTGACTCTGAGCCACAGCTTCCTCTGGAAATGAAAGGCATCAAAAAACACATGTGTTGTTTGGCACAATCCTGAATGTGACAAGGGCAGAAGGAGCTATACTTGCTAAGGGTTACTTTCCAAATGAGATATTCTGGCCTTCAGCAAAATAACCTCAGAGTCAGGTATTATTCTCAAGTTAACAAGGCAGCCACTGGTTATTTGGTAATGCTGAAGAATTAGAGGGGACACTTTCTTCCTTGCCTGGGGGAGAGTCCTTGAGCTGCCTCTGGAACATGGTGAGAGATAGTGGGCCCCACTGCTGTACTGCTTTCATGCTGAAGGCGCAGAAGTTAATAGGGTTGCCACCAGAAAATACAGAATGGTTGTGAGGTTGTTGTAAGTTGCACTGACTTCCAAAACCCAAAACACACTGGAACCCTGGCTATTGATCAACAAGAAATCTGCATTAAATCCCTGGCTTTTAGCTGTTCCTATTACGCAAGGAGAAGGAGAGATGATGGTGTTAAGAAGTCTTTTTATCGCCTCATCTTCTAAGTACATCACTTCTGAATAAACAAATAAGAGTACTTAGTGCCTGTGCCTGGCTTTTCATTTAAATCATTACATGCCTGTTAGCCTTATAAACTATATGTGAGTTTTGGTTCTGTGAAAACAAAACCTAAACATGCCGAATAGATGTTTGAGTGCTGTTTGCAATTTACAGACCATGTTTACACTTCAGTGTACAAATACCCCTCTATAAATGAAATTTCCATTCCCACAGATTAACATGCAGACTTTGCAGAAGCAACTTTGGAAACTGAATGATTAAGTTAATTGCACCAAATTTGTATTGTTTAGAAATTAATGAGAGAACAGTGAGATGTTTTTGGTCTTGATCAAATTTTCGCAGATTTGTATTGCCAGGCTGTTTCTTTTTCTTGAGTGTAAGGCTTAAAATGAACTATGATGAAGCAGATGGCACAACTTTCAGGTCAAAATAGATGGTAAGTAGATTATCTTCACAATGATTTTTGATAACCTGACTGCTGCCCACTATCCTTTGTTGTAACATATAGGAAATGCTGGAAAGAGGCTGGAAGGGAGCAAGTCCTGCACTTTATTGCAAGTTTCACATGAAATAAGTTCTTTCAGTAGAACCCACTAAAATAGCTTTAGATGTGCCAGAATACTTCTGTTCAAGGATAAGTGGGGCTATATTGATCAAATACCTCAAAGGAATAATTTTCATATAATTGTGTTTAGTTTCTCATCAGGCATTTCTAACAATGTTCTGCTATTAATTCTATGGTGCCATTCAATGATTAATACTTTTTGATAAAATTATTGTCAGGAAACAGAGAACAGGAATTCCAATTCAAATGTTTGAAATTTCAAAGTATACAAATATTTCTATAGGTAGTAGCAATTACAAAAATGCTCTTAAATGTTAACCTTATGAAGCAGTATGAATTCTGCTGAGATGTGTGTTCAGAAATGCATATTTCAATCTATTTTTTCTGCATTTAACTAGCTTCACTAATCATCTTCAGAGGTTTTGTGACAGGAAAAAAAGGAGAGGTATATGTCCTAAGGAGAAATTAGTTTCAAAACAAGCAAGAACTGAAATATTCCCTTCATTGAATGCAGAAATTGTATTAATTAGAAGGTTCTGGGAGAATCATTTACATAGATTGACATGAACAAAATTATTTTTCATGACAAACACCAACAGAGATCAAAAGAAATTCCTTCTTGAAAATATATTGCTTTGCAGTACTTCTAAATTCACAAATAATACAGCTTTTCAACAACACAGCTGGCAGTTGCATGAGTTAAATCATCTCAAAAGACCCATCGAACTCCTGTGCTTGCCTTCTCAGCAATACTGCTAGAGCTGATATTTGACAGTCAGCACCATGGGTTCACTTGTGCTTTACTTCTATTTTTTTCTGCATTATTCCACTGCCCTCAGATTTTTATGTCCCACAATTCTTGTTAAATCCTGTGAGTTTCTTTTGAAAATGTTAAATGAACTTGACTTTCTCAAAAACCTATGTGAAAATGCCTCTAAATTATTCCTCTGAATATATGGTTCATAACATGAAGGTGCTTGCACTGAGGTTTCTCAAACAGAAAACAAAGTGTCGTGTGGAGTAAAATCACGCAGCTAGAAGTAGTGTCACCCATTGAGAAAGATACTTCAGGGATCTGATGGATCAGTGAGCTCATAACTGTAGGGGGAGACCAGAAGCATTGCACCTGCCACATGCAGCCCAGAAAAATACTGATCAAAGTCATTACTAACTCGCTGACCCATGTGAAACGAAGCAGGGATTTCAGTGTATCTTCTGGGTGGCAGGTGTGTTTGCAGCATAAGCCACTGTCACAGATGGCTATAATTAACACCTGTGCTGACAGTCTAAACTGGAGGGTCAGAAATTTACTGGACATGAGCTACAATCACATTGCACAGAAAGAAACTGTCCCTTCACATTTCAGTATCTAAGGAATGCTAAGGGATGTAACCAGGGATGGCTGCAGAGAGGTGTGCAAGGGACAAATGACATCCAGTGGGTAAACTGCTCAGGTTTGCTGGCTAGCTTTTCAGACTGCATCTTTTTCAAACACTACTACTGCTATTATTACTACTATTGCTATTAATGTACACCTCAAAGAGCAATCTCTAGAGCACAAAGTTGGCTGTTCAGAGGGTGGCAGGAGTCTTGTGATCTTTGAAGCCATTGCAGCCATTACTGTCTTGGGCTGTGGTCCCAGCTCCTGTCCAGTTCCAAAGGAGCTCCCACAAGTGGCTATTCATGAGCCCTAGAGTAGCATAAAGTCTCTGAAGTCAACTGAGTTTACGTCAACCTTAGTTCTTTGCCAGGGTAGAAACAGAGGATGATATCCATTTGTTAAAACCCTGTCCCAATAAGAATACCTCACACCATAGATAAATGACATGTAAGAACTATCATGCCAAAGAATATTGCATATATGAGGGTTCCTCACAGTAATTGTTTTATGCGAAAAATAAAAGACTGCTGTACCGGTCCTTCAAGAGTGGTGTGAATATTAAAAGAGCAAGAGCAGGACATCTACAGAGCACACCTTCACAGTACAGCTTCAGTCTGTAGCAACTTCTCAAGTCCTAGGGCTACCAGCCACCAATGAACTTTTCCTTTAGGAGTTTTTCTAATCTCACTTTGCATTATTCTTACTTCAGTCTCTACAGTATCACAGGATCACACAGAATCACAGAATTGGTAAGGCTAGAGGGGATCACTTGAGGTCATCTTGTCCAATCTCCCTGCTCAAGGAGGGTCCACTAGGGCATGTTACTCAGAATTTTGTCTATATGGCTTTTGAAAATCTCCACAGAAGGAGACTCTGCAACGTCTCTGGGCAGCCTGTTCCTGTGCTCAGTAACTCTCACAGTAAAGAAGTTCTTCCTCAGTTCATAAATTAATTGTTTGTTGTATGAGCAAATGTTTCCTGTTATTTACTTAAAACTATTCTTTGGTAACTGCATTACCTTTATAAAGTCGTAAAGAAGTACTCATCATTTGTTAATCTTGATCATTATTTTCTACTTCTAATTCCAATATGAAATGCAGGGAAACAGCAATATTTTCAGTATTCAGTGTGGGGGTATGCCATGGTTAAACTCACTTGTGAAATAACAATTTCAGTATTGCTCCCAGACTTTGCTTATAAAATTTCAGTCGTTCATTACCTTTCTAGGTACTACCATGCACAGAATGGATGTTGTCAGAAAATAGCTAAGATTACCACAAAAACTTCTTCTTAAATGGTTAGCCTTATTTCTGAGGCCATTATACATAAGGCTTTCCTCATGTGTGTTACTTTTAATTTATTAACACAAAATTTATTTCCTACACTTTAGTTCCTCTCTGTTAGCCAATTATTAATCCAGGATCTTCTCTCGTATCCTGTATGACCTCTATTTCTGTCAGAGCTTTTAATAAGAAATTGCATCAAAAGCTTTCTTAAATTCTAAGTACTCTATAGAGATTTTATCATTCATATGGTTACCTGCTCCAACAAAGAAGTCTAATTAGCTTCTGAGGTATGTGTTTTCTCAGAAAAGCTATGTTTGTTTTTCCTTGATGGGGCATATTTATTTTTTTGTGCCTTAATACTATTTTGTTATTGTTCATACCAATTAGCTTTGTTCAGGAATATCTAAAGTCTGCAGAAATATCATGTCCGTTGTTCACTGGATTACCCACTATACCTCTGTACTCCATAAATTCAGTTAAAAATGAAATGTAATATGTGAAAATATAAAATTACTTTTTCCACTTTGCTGCTTGTTTTGCTGTTAAGGACACATTAACTGGTGCCACAGTGTGCCACAACAGAAAATTAGCTGGTATTGGCAATTCGTTAAATTCCACCTTATGGATTTGTTATAAAATACATTCTATGGATACTGAGACAATGGCTTTGTCCTGTCCTACATAAGGAATGACCTTTTTATGAGAACCATCCTATCCGCCTTCACAGGCTGTGCAGACTGAGAGAATTAATTTAACTTTTCTGTTGTGGTTTTATCTTCCCTGAGTGCTCTTTTTATATAATTGGTTATCACTGAATATCAGGCAAGTTTCCCATTTCTGGAATATTTGAAGAATGGTGGGTTATTAGATTCTATGTCTTTATGTCTCAGAATTGTTTCATCTTGTTTTATTGTGGTTTTGTATTTCAATTATCAAGGTATACTCTGTTCTCTTTCCCTCATTAGGACACAACTTAGACTTTTTAAAGTATTTGTTTTATTTTTATTTATTTTGCTTTTTAAAAATTTTAATAGCATTAGGAAATTTACTTTTCTGCTTTATAATGCCAGCTTTTTTGATCCTTTTGGAACTTTGGCTCTCAGCCTCTCATATATTTCTGAGTACTCTCCATGTGATTTATTAGCATTTCACTCTTTTGGCCGCTTCTTTTAATGTCCTTGAAATTAGCTTTCTCATTTTTATATAATTTATTTTGCTTTAAATTAAATATTACTGCTACTGATTTTTTATTTCACATGCAGCATTTTTCTATCCAAGTATCACTAAAGTAAAGTCACAATTACAGACTACTTTTTGGATAATTAGGTCTTAACACTGTATATGGCTCAAGACTAAACAAGAGTTCCTTCTTCTTTTGTGAGTTCAAAGAGCAAACGAGTAAGATACATGAAAAAGCAATCAATACAGTATGTAAGATTTGCCTTCATTTTCCATTATCTAACCTACACTCTGCAGTACTGCATACAGAGCCAGAGTGTGTTGATAGTGTTTTGTGACACGTGGGGTGCTTTTTAATGAAAAGTACTGTGCGTCACAAGCTGTCCTTTCCTCTTGTGCTGACCCACTGCCTAGGTGGCTTGTGTCTCTCAAAAAACATGGGACAGACATTTCACTTTACTGAAAAGTCATATTGTTTGTTATACGGTGCCACGGTCCTTTGTTTTGAACCATTTTTCTTCATAATCTCTCTTGAATGTTTTATGAACGAATGAATTTCTTAAAGGATATTTGAATTATGCTAACAGCCATCAATGATTTATAAGTCCCTTTGAAATTTTATAGTGATGTTGTAAGGATAGGCATTTGGCAGTTCTAGTAGACAAAGCAGAGGAGGTCATGTCCCACGCTGGTGTAGCATGCAAGTATAGCTGTAAGGTTCTTGATCCAGTGCTCAGTGTAGTTAGTTGATGGTCCTCTGTTGAGTCCAGTGGATCCTGAAGGGGGCTCAGTATGGCCATCAGATGTTTTCTTTTCAGGTCATGGAGCTGACATTCCTCAGAAAGCTGTAAAAATCTACAGGGGTTGTCAATGTCACAGCGAGGTGTATCTCATAGTTAATTGAAAGTAGTGTGAAATTGTGTGAAAGCAAACTGTGTTTGTTGGATTTGCATAGTTATTAGAGGGCATTCAGACAGATAATTTTTTCCTTCCAACCAGAAGAAGGCTGAATCTAGTTCTTATACAAGCTCCCCATTGAATTTAACACTTGTTTCTCTTTGCTAGTAATTTGAGGAGCAAATTTAATTTTCTTAATTGCAGGCAGTTGTTTGACCAGCAACTTTCATTGCTATCTATCTGTGGATACAAATGGATTTGTACAAAGTAGTAATTTCCCAAACATTTATTTAAACAAAACTCATCCTGGCAAACAGCAATAAAACCCCGGCATGAATATTATTGAAGTGACAGCTATTTGAAATTGAAATAAGTGTTCATAAGTACTTTCTTAAAGTGTCTGGCCAGGCTCCATTGAATATTGGTTGTCTTTTCCTCTGTGAAGTAGAATATAAAAGATAATTTTGTAATTAATTGTCAGGAAGTGAGAAAATCTTTCAAGCTTATTTATATAAGCCTTCCGTACCCACACGGTGTTGTGGAGAGGCTTTAGCAAATGGAAATACGACACATAGACGTTCATGCTGGGTATTGAAAGTTAGTGATCCTCCTAATGAGAATGTATTTCTCTGACTGCAAGCTCCACATGCGTAAATCTCAGGGTCCTGCTGAATCAGCAAATACGTGAAGGCGAATATTGATAGTACTGTTAAGGAATGCTGTATTATGAGCATTGGAAAACTGTAGGATAATTTGAGAGAATGGAAAGTAAAAATCCACTCCTATTCAACTGTTCAGAATGGGTTACAGTAGTGGTCCAACAACATCCTTTTGGAGAATGCCCTTATTTGCCAGGCCATATTTGCCTGGAAGGATAATTTCATTCAGGATCATATTAAAAACTACAGCTATTAGCTGTATGATGCAAAGTGCTGAGCTGTGACAGTTCTTCTACTGGAACAAAAGTGTACAATATTTTAAGAAGTGTGAATGAGCCAGACAGCAGCCCTGGCAACTTGGGTATCACTTTGTCCTTTCTTGTTCCCTTCCACCCTCAGGGCACCACAATTGTGATCCTCAGATGTAACTGCATTTTCTTGTAAATAGGCTTAGCCTTTCTCTTTCAGGTGGATCATTCTTTGATCATTGTCAAGTTTGACTAGGACACCAATATCTGGCAGCTCAGTCTGCGTTGTGACACAGTGGCAATGCCAGTCACCCAGAGCCAGAAATACTTTTCACACAGTGCCAACCTGCAAGTGAAATTAGAACAATAACAAGGAGATTTGCCAGAAGTTCCTTATGGATTTGTCACTGACTTCAGAAAGAGATGACCCTAACCATGCCCCAGTGGTGTCCTCCAATGTTGGCATCCTGCAAAGGGGCAGGATAAGGTATAGGAAAAGTATGAGGGCAGTAACATGCAAAACTGATGTCGTGAAGTTGAGTGTGGCAATGAATATTGATTTCAATTTATTATGGAACAGCCAAAAAAGGACAGTGTTGAGTTATGCCAAAAATTCAAATGCAAAAGATAAATGAGATATTCCAGACACCTCTGGCTGCCCAGACAGCAATCCCCAGAAAAATAATAGCATGGTGATTCAAACTTCAGCTGACAAAAATTTTAATTAAATTAAAACCAATCTGTGTGACTCTATGAAAAATAGGTCTCCTTAAACGAGACTGATTCTGTTCCCTGATGAAAATGCAAATTTGGTAGCTACAGGTAATAGTGCAGATAAAATATCTTAGATTCCTGTTAAGGCACTGAATTAGTGTTACAGGATAGCTTTATTAAAAAAGCACTGTCCAATGTCAGAAAAACAGAAATCCCATAAATTTAAACTAAGCACACTGATCTCAGCAAGTAAAGTGTGACCATCAAGTAAGATTATGCACAGATCTTGACAAAGCGTCTAATGGCTTATTGTCTTTATCAGTGATATACAAAGCATAATTGCTGACAGGACATGTAAATTTGTGAAATTGGGAGAAATCAGTAGATTCAGATCTCTCGGTAAGCTAGGCACAGTCTAAGAAACTACATGAAAATACAGTCGAATGTCAACCATAAATACAGGAATAAAGTACATGTGCAACTAACATATTGTGTGTGAAGAGTGTGTTGTGAGATTTGTGGCCCTGAAAGAAGTCCTAAATACATTTTATGATTGTAGATGAATTACATCAAAAAGTCGCAACCCAAAATATACAAAGCTAATGTCAGCCTTGAGGGAGTAAAAAATTCATCTAAATCTAAGGATTATTATTATTATTATTAATTTTGCTATTCTTTGTTCAGTTTTGTTGTCAACATTTTAAAATCAATATTAAAATATTGAAAAGAGATAGGAATTAAACTCGACATTATTTGAGGGCTGAAAAAGTGCCTATTAGCAGGAAGCTAAATCAGCTTAGTCTGTCTGGTTTTTCAAACAGAGATACAGATAGATTTTTTAAAAATGTCCCATTTCCTCCAAGGAAACAAAGACACTGGGAACTACAGGGCTCTGTATCCTAATAGTTAAATGCACAACAAGCACTGATTGCTGGTGAGCCAACAAATTCAAATTAGAAAGAAGACAAACATTTTCACTTGTGTCAGTGATTAACTACTGGGACAAATGACTAAGGAGGGTGATATGTTTTCAGACTTTTGATGTCTAATCAAAATTAGCTGTAGATGTTCCAGCACCGTTTTATTTAAAATGCATCTCACTGGACACAGCACACTGGGATCTGGAGTGGATGGAATTACATAGGTGTCAGATAATAAGAGCTGTCATTAAATCTTGTTCATTTATTGATAGTTTTGATTATGTAAGGAGGCAATAAAAATGTTTAATTGAAAGTGTAGCTTAAAACTATATTACCTGTTCAGCTGTACAGGAACATCCAAAGTATCCTGTGCTGTGGGTGCTGACTGTAGAGGAAGAGAAACTCAGGACAGAATAATCCCCTTAGTCAAATTCAGCCCACTGTTTCAGTTTATGTGAGTATTTTAACTCAGTGTTTGTCCTCTCACCAGCAGTTTGTGTCTGTAATGCATATTACCCTTAGATTACAGAGACCTTTATTTCCTACTGGTTTTGTTTGCTTGGGGGACATCTTCAGCTTCATGAGGATTTTACACTGCACTTATTCTCTTACTTGTTACATGAATATTGCCCCCTGTGACTGAAGAAAACAGCAAGTTTTCTAAAAGGATGTAATGACATTTCCAGTGGTCTCGTTAGTTAGAATACCACTTTGTACCTAAAATGATTTAATTCATATGACAGCCCATGCAAACTAAATAAATGAAAAAACACAGTGGGAGAAAAGAAGAAGTTGATAGCTAGGTTAATTAACATTTTTACGCAGCAGATTTTCTAGAAATGATTTCAGTGGTGAATTTTTGAATATCTGTTTTAATTTTAACAGAGAAAATATGGGAGTCAATATTTTTTGGTTGTTTCAGAACCCAACCAGCATGTTATAATGTTATCCCTTCATACAATGAACATTTTAGTGTCCTTTTATAGGACAATTTAGAGTGTAGCCATGTTTGAAAACTCATTGTCCTTGTCACACCTACTTGTGACTTTTCTACTGAGTCCAAATATATGTGAAATAATGCATTCTACTTTTGTCATATCTGTGTTGTTGTCTGTGAAGTGTGAAGCAGAAATGTGCTGGTACTACAAATACACAAAGTCACATCACTGCTTTTTATAGTTCATATCCCAAGGACACATGAATAATAAAATTGTCTTCAAAATTCTGGTAATACATCTCTATTCAGAACTATGAGTTGGCTTTAATGAAGTCAACAGGAGCTACTGACTGAAATCTAGCTGTTTGCCTGACTCTGTGATATAACCCTGTAAGGTGACGAATACTCTTGCTTGATCCCAAAAGGCATGTGAACACTAGCTGAACTTTAAGCACTTGAATTATTGAGGGCAAAAACTAGCCACACACTTAGACAATACAGTTTCTGGGGATAGTTTGCATTACAGCAATGCCCCGTACCTTACAAGGCATGATGTGTTTATCTCACATTAAAGATAGGCTTTCTACAGATAAAGCAGACATTTATAAAGCTTGTAAAGGTCTGTGTAGTGGGTTAGGCTAGGGGGAAACCAAAGAGCCTTAGAATTGTAGATATCAAGGGATAATGAAAACTGGTGAGCGGCTTAAATAAAGACAGGCTGCAGCCCTCTGGAGAAAAAGGGCAGAAGTTTGGAGGTGCTGCTTTGAAGTGACAGGTAAAAGTTAGTTGCCACTGTCTTTCTTGAAGTGAAGTGCTGAAATACCTGATTAGCTTGGCTTTCTAATTTCTAATTACTTTCTAATTTTATGAATAGAAGATCAGGGTAAGTAGGCAGCTGAGTGTTGAAACTTCATTGTATTTACCCATCTAAGAATCAGGATTTATTTTTAAGTATTTTATTGATTTTGCTTTAATTACTCAGTTGCTCTACTGGATTACACTATGGTAAATGTCACCTGGATTTTTTTCCTCTCTCTTTTCTAATGAATAATTTTAGGGTGTTGATTTCTATGGGCTTTAACAAGCTTTAAAAGAGCTCAGATAGCTCTTTTATCATAATACATGCAGGAAAATAACACGCAAAGCAGAGAAAGAAAGGAACTATTTCTGTGTCTCCATCAGACAAAGAGTTCTGATGTAAAAGCCTATTGGCTTTTTGATGTTGCCAGCTTCCTTATACCAGTACAAACTTTAACTTCCAAGGATGCTATCTTACATTTTCTAGCCACTAACAAATACTAACTTGAAACTCAGAATACACAAGAGTTTGTGAAACAGAAATAATAATTTAAAAAAGTATATATAGATGATATTTGGAATAAGCATTATGTGTGTTTCATTTCTTAGTAGGCAGGTTTCATTTTGTAGCCAGCAGCACACAGAAGGTGTCTGGAAACTGCCATGAAATGGAACTGGGCTGCCATGTTTTGGGTAGAAATTTGAATTTTCATTTGTTGAAATGAAAAGATTCATGTAGAATCATTTGCTTTCGCTGAACCAGCACCTTTCAAAGAGAAACATCCTATAAGAAATCTTCTAACTAGCTCTGTCTCTACCCCACATCTCATCAACACGTGCCATAATAGTCACAGCCTATACTTTCTGTACGTAGTCTCTTAGTCTTTCCTACAACTACCTCCCCCAGGCCTGTACCTCAGAATCTGGATTTATACTTAGAACAGACTCTAAAAAGCTCAGTTGACTATTCATTGTTTTCAGAAGGTATTGCTTTCTGGGAAAACACACATGTATTACCAAATCACTCTTCTTCAATACTGTTCTTTTCATGTGTTTAACATAATCCACAGTATTTCAGTAATTTGAACAACTAGGTGTAAGCATCTCTGAACCATACAGAATTGATTATCCTGCCCTCAATCACCAGGAACTGCATTTTCTTTAGATTGAAAATAATTCAATGTCTGAGCTGACCTGCAAGTTTAGCTTTCAGACAGGCAAAGAATTTGTAAAAGGCTTTGTAGTCTTTACAATTAGATCATAATTAGCCTTTTATTATTCTGGGTTATTTTGATCTAAGAATAAAATTTACTTTCAACCTGATTCTATTGATATCCATTGAAGATTTGACACTGATTTTTGTAGGAAGAAGTTTTAGTTATAATTATTACACCATTTCCATGCAAATGGTATATGCATATGAGCAAAATGTGCAGGTATATGAAGAAAGAGGCTTATAAAGGAAACCTGAGGAAAAGCATGTACATCTTATTAATAGAATCAATATTTCCTCAGTTTGCCCTATTCTTATGTAGAAAAATTTCAGGGATATATTCTAAAAATGTAAATCGTTATAAAGAATTGCTTCATGGTAATGTATATTTGAATTTCAATATTGTGGAAACTTGGCTTTATGCTGCTAACAATTATCTTTGTGGTGACAAAGGCCGTTGTTACTTAGAATAAAGGGAAAAGTATTTTCTCCATACTGCAGTCAGGAGCACCAACAGTCAAAAGCATATGTTTTAATGAACAAGAGGGTAAGCATGGTGCACATCTGCAATCACAGATGTTCTACTCTTGATTTCTGCAACCTTGACTTTTTTCCAAGCATTTAAGTTCTGTATGTAGCAAGGAGTTCTGCTTCACTGCTAATTAGGAATAGATCCAGTAGACAAGAGTGACCCAAATATGTGTCACTGTTCAATGAAGGAAACAAAACAAAACAAAACATTTTAATTTAATCCTAAGTCATCTTGAAATGGAGATTGGCTGCACCTCAACTTTAGAGATAGGTAATTAATTCATGTCTTTATTATGGAAAGGTGCTTTGGACAGCTGAGAAGAAATTACTTCAACATTAGAATATTTTATCTTGGGACTCTCTTTCTAAGAGTCAAGGAGAGAAACATGGTAATGGTTCTTATTTTACATGGTATTTCACTGATCACACTAACTGAAGAGATCACCTTTTCCTCTGAGGAGGTGAGAATACCATTTTCTGAAGAATTACTGTCAAATGTTACAGTGCTGTATTTTGAAATAACTTTTTATATGTTTGTTGTTTCAAGTGGTGAATTGACCCTGATCAGTGGCCAACCACCCACACAGCTACTTGCTCACTCCTCCCCACTCTGGAGCAATGGGACCAGGAGAGAAAACAGGAAGAGCAAATCCAAATTAGCTGCAAATCCAAGGCACAACCCCATACAGGCTGCTGTGAGGAAAGTTCCCTCCAGTGCAGACAGATCCAGTAGAGTCCAGCTCAAGAACCACTGTATTCAGTGATTAAGGCACCCTCCCATGTGTGTGAAAGATCTATTTTCGTAGCATCTCATGTTGAAATTGAAGCTACATTGCCCACTTCTCTGATGAGTGCTCAGTATCTGCTTGGTTTGAACTTTTATGTCTGCAGAGGCCTTACTGAGTTTGTAACATCATACTGAAGCTTTCACAACTAATACCTTAGCGATAATGGCATTAGCATTTCAAACTGCAGCCAGTCAAGGACTTGGAAGTGTAAAATTATTTAATCTAGATTTACAGCCTGGAGCACTCTAATGGACAGTTCCTAGGTTGCATGCTTTGTGCTTAAGTAGCTTGAGTGTCTGTGTGACAGACTGTTCTGACAAGGCATAGGAATTTATTGCAGGTAAATGACTTTTCATACACTTCAGTTTGAAAGTTTCTCCATATTTTAAGATATTCCCAAGTGTTGTAGGAGCTGTGGTGTTACTAGAACTTTATCTGTTTTGAAATAGGAGGCATATTTTAGAAATGCAGAGTAGAGACAGAGGTCTTGCTTTAGTGGTACTTTAGCAAAAGTTTCCCAAGACACAGTCCAAATCAAAATCACATGATTCTCCAAGACTTTTCTTCAAGGACTCCTTACATTGTATCATTGTATGTGTGCACTTAACCCTTTTTAAAATCCAGCCTGGTAAGTTCCTTAATACCAATAGTTCTCTTGGAATGTTGTCCTATAATTGAATTCTACAATTAAAAGCTGCTTAATGTTTTGCTCTTGGATGTTGCATTGAAGATTTTTTATTTTTTGTTTGTTTGTTTTTGATCTGAGGAGACTGTGACCTTTTATAGTTCACTTTTAGTCACTTCTTCCTGTCTTTCATGATCTTGATATCTACTCTTTGTGACCACCATTTTTCTAATATCTTGTAATACTGGATATTAGTGCAGAAGCGGTCATAATACTGTGAAATAGAATTACAGTAGTATGATCTCTTTCTTACTACAGTATCACACATTTATATAACTAAACCTGAATTCTATTGGTTTTTTAGTGACAACTGCTTATCTGTTTTAATTACCAAGTCAGTAATTGCATCCCATGATGGACTCATATATGTGCAACACCTGAGAGTTTAAATTTGTATGTGTGTTTAAGTGCATCTTTCTTTGTCTATGTCAAATTTACTGATTTACCTGGATCACGCTGCATTAGTAACTTGTCTCCCAATCTTTCTGTCATTTGCAAATGTTACTGGTAATGTTTTTGTATTTTTGTTTTTTCAGGTCACTGATTAATGTTAACTGGTAAAATCTAAGAACAGATCCTTATGGGACACAATAAAGAAACACCCATTCAATTAGTATTCCTTTACTACAAGTATATATTGAAATCTACCAACCAGACTTTAATCTATTTTATGTATGCAATACTGATTCTTAACATTCCCGATTCACAGTCAAAATGTCATGCAAAATGGAGGTAGATGTCCTGTGGGAATCTAACCGTACTGCATTGACATTATTACTTTTAATAACCAAGCTTGTAAATCCAGTGATAAAAGATATTTTGGATAACTGAATTGGAAGGCTCTAGTTTCCACACACACATAATTGGCAACTCTTACATTGCTCCACTCCCTAAATATTTTTCCTACACAAGTTTTGCTCCTGAGTTGTTTTGTCCAAAATAGATGTTAGGCTGACAGACCTGTAATTATACAGGTTTACTCATTTATCCTTTTCACATATTTCAAAACACGCCTTTGTTGCAGTCCTCTAGCACTTTTCAACTTCCAACAGCTATTGAAAATAGTTTCAACTAGTTCAGAGAGCTCATCAGCAGCTTCTGTCAGAAGTTATCTGAACACATCCATTTAAAAATGCCCGCCTTTTGGACCTGCCACTTGATTTCCTTCTGAGTTGGGAAGGGAAATTACCATTCATCATCACCACCACCACTGTCAGCATTTTCTGGTATGTATACATTATCTGTTTCCCAAAATACAGAGAATAAAAGCTTGCTAAATTCTTCTTTTTCTTCTGCAGAATCCCTTCTAGCACTGACCCATCATCATTATCCTTTATCAGTGTCCTTTTCTCTCTTTCTTTTCCTTCCTTCCTTCCTTCCTTCCTTCCTT
>VWZF01003556.1:29487-195742 GCA_013396755.1 Sclerurus mexicanus | reverse complement strand
CTCCTCTCCTCTCCTCTCCTCTCCTCTCCTCCTCTTTTTTTTTTCTGACCTTCTAAAGTTTCTCCATTATCTTTTGGACATCCATACCACTGACTCTAGCCAAATGACATAATTTCATTTTTCCCAGGCGAGGAAGGCCAGTTCAGATCTAAGGAAGGAAAGTTGCTCAGAGGTCTTACTGGGAGAGGCAGAGGAAGGCACAACTCTGCTGCCCAGTTAGTGCTTGCTCTGGCAGGCAGGATCAGTTGGTGTCATTAAGGACAAGAGATGACACATGAAGCAGGAGGTGATGCTGTGGGAGTGACAGCTCTCAAGAGTAGCAGTCAGGGCCACTGGCCACCACAACTCAGGATCTGTCAGGAGCGGCCAACCTGCTGCTCCAGATCTTTCACCCAGGCCTGTGTGCCAGGACCCCTCCTCCTATCCACTCATGCTTTTGACAAACTTTGAGTCAGCTCCAGCTACAGAGCTCCCTGTGTAGCAGATGGATGGTGGTGCTGTGTGTTCAGAAGAGGGAAAATCTCTGATGGTGCTGCTCAGAAAAGTTGCCCAGTCAACATTTGGGCTGCTTGAGTCATTGTTATGGCTTTAGTAGTGACTACAGTCAGGTTTTGCATTGAAGAAAGCCATATTTTGTTTCTCAAGGATGGTAAGCACAGCAGTTGTCTCAAGGGAACTGTCTATTCCCAGAGTAATGTTACAACATCTCAGTTCTATGAGAAAAGAAAGAAAAATGGTCATTTGTGATTAAAAAAATAAATTCATAGCACTCCATTGGTAAGAAACAAAATAGTTCATCCCTCTTTTGTTGTATGTACATACATGAACATACAGAAGTGCTTCAGATGTTTATCACTGACATTGTTTTGAATTCATCAATCTCTCAGTACAGATATCCACTCAAAATAAAACATTATTTAGGAAGGAAGAAAAAACCCAACTAATCCACTCAAATTAAATTGTCAAGACAAAAATAGCTTGCAGAGGTCTCAAGAAGTGTTAAGAAAACTAGAAAGATTTCTGCCTTTGCATTTCTTCAGATTTTTTAAATTAGAGTGAAGGCATCATGTCAGGAGAGCAGCAGTGCTTGGGAGAGAGCATTTATCAAGTGCTAACAAGAGGATGAAGGAAAATTGAAATGCCATTACAATCTTATTCTTTGTTAAAAGTGAAGTACTAAATTTTCCACTAATTCATTTTGACAGATGACATTCTGACAGACTTGACATCTATAACAAAATGTGACTAAAGTGGATGCAATTCAGGAAGTGATGTTTTGTATTTTCTTCTGTAGCACTATGCTATTAGTGTAATAGATAATTCAGATTTGGATTTCTTTTTTCTTGAATTCATTTATCTTTGATCATCGATACTTTTTGTTATAGGCAGATGACTACTTATAAAAACAGCAAACCCATTCATTAGCTAAACAGATTGTAAGCAAAATGAAGTAATTAATCTGATTAACATTGCCAAGGAAAACTGTTGCATCTAACCTCTATTCCCAGGCAATGTGTGAGGTGATATTTTAAAGCATGACCTTGTTAACAGCTGTTTCTGTCTCGAGATGGATTTTTTCATTGGAAATGAAAGCATTTTGTTATAACTGTAGGTGAAATTTAAAAACAAATGGAATGCTGAGGTGAAGGGAACTCTTGCAAGTTACTTTTCTGTAAAGCTTCAGTTACATCACTCTTTGGGATGTAAGGTTGAAAACAAGGCTGGCATTTAGTGTTCCAAGATATTGCAGAGGTATTTCAGATATAATTATTACTCATGATTGTTTGCTGGTTATTGAGACAGACTGTAATCTGCAGCTAAGAAATGCCAAGCTGAATTCATCACAACAGGATTTTAGCCCAGATAAAGGCCCTGCTTTCCTTTAGATGTTATGATGAGGCTTCTGTTATGCTCACTGAGTGAAAGTGATTACAAGGAAAGCATCAACCACAACTACTTTTAGCAAGCAGAACACAGCATAAAGTTGCAAAGCCACTGCACTAATGTAGAGGTCAGTGAATGCTTACATGAAGAGAGGTGATTCTCCCCAGGCAGGTGTATTAAGAGTGTGCCACCAAACCTGGTCCCAGTCCAATTGAGAACCTAGCTACTCAGTTGTCTTTCTGAGAGGGTTTTTTAGCCCACAACTGAATGATGAAAAAATCTCATTGAATAGAGAGGACAAAAAAAATCATCGGACACGATTTATTTGGCTGCAGACTGCTATGAAATAGATTATTTCAGAAGGTTCCTCTATGTTAATTCAGTAAATAAAGTTTGCCTGCTTTTCCTTTTTAAAATAATCCCAGTAATGTGTCAGACGATGTATTAAAAGTCCTATCTTTAAATAAGACATTAAAAATACCTCTAGCAAAGTCTAATGATTTACGTTTTTTATCAGATCCTGTTTTGTTTCCCCTCTAATCTCTTCATTTTGTTTTTCACATGTCTTGTTGGTTTGATATACTCACTTTGTTAGCTAAGGAAGATGCAATAAGACAGTTTGGAAATAATGTCATTCTATATTGTAAGAATTCTCAGAGGCATTGTATAAGCCTGCAAACCACAATTGTTTTTCAGCAATCTTTTTCTTGAGCCTCTGTTTTTGAAAAATAAAATCAATAGATATTCAGTCCACATAATTTCAGACTTTTTTTGAAGTGGCATCCATATTTGGTTTTGAGTTAATAAGAGATTGGAATTTCTCAGAAAGCACTGACTTAAGATTAGCGCAGGCGGACTATTTAGGTAAAAATAGAAATCCTAAAGCAAAAAAATTATACCAATTACCAGCTAGAATAAAGCCTTTTCACAGAATCACAGAGTATTCTGAATTGGAAGAGACCCACAAGGATCGAGTCCAACTCTTAAGTGACTGGTCTGTACAAGGGTCAGAAAAAAGAATACAGTGATGATCTTTCACTTCAGCTCACCTTTAGCAGACTTCAAAAGCTTCTTGCAGGGCCATTTGTCTTTTTGTATTCTTTGGTAATCTTGCCTTGGCTCTTTAAGTCTCTAACAAGATGTACTTCATGGTCCTCCAGAGTTCAGTAATGATTTTTGGGGTTTTTATACTGCTCTTAGATTTTCGCATTCTGTACACTGAAGGTTTTTTTTTTTTTTTAATTAATCTCAGAAGAAATAACCAATTTATCTCTTAGGTTCCCAAAAGCCTATGAGCGGGCCTTTTCAACTGCACATTTGTGCTTTTGAACATGGCCCCACTGTACTGCTGTATCTATCGTGGTAATACAATCCCCTTGCATCCGTATAGACAGCAGGCACCAAGAATATATAGAGGAATGTTGGAACCAAGAAAGGCAAAGGTTAGAAGACAAGTGTTGCTGATATTTATTAAAATCTCCAAACTTACAGACCTTTTGTCCCTCAGCATTTCTCTGCACTAAGTTGGAATGACATTTTTAAAATGGTCAAAAATATAAGCCCTAAGTCCCTGTTCTGTTTTTGCACTTGTTTATGCATGTAATCCTAGATTCAATCAGTGAAACCTACATCCTCAAAACTGACTAGATTTTTGCCCTCAGTCTGTCATTTCCAACAGCTTTCCAAGAGCTTATAAATAGTCAAGTTACCAAAGCTAAAAATTAAGGTCTGCCTAAAGCCTCTCCTCATAGTATCTTAATATGTGTAACCATATGCTTTTCTGTTTATGTTAAAGCCTGGACAGATGTACAGGATAAGATTGGAGTTTCTTTGAAAACGCCATAGCAATGTGGGCTATGTTTTTAAGGATAAAGCTAATCTTAAACACAAAATCTCAAACACATTAAATACAATACCTAATTGTTGTTATGTAGGAGGGAGGACTACAGAAAAATCTAACAAATGCACTGTAAGTTCCTACAAATTCTCTCCCTAATTTTCAGGTTCTTTGTTGCCCATGATTTTTCAAGAATGAGCTTGCTCACAGTTGTGCCAGTAATTGCTGTCATCAGGCTGACATTTCAAGAGCAGTCTTTCTGCATCCCAGATGCATCAAAACCACATTGACACCACTCCTCCTCTGTTAAGGGGCTGCAGTGACAGTGGCAGAGAAGCCATCGCATTAACAAAGAGAGGCAGTCCAGACTGTCTTTGATGGACATCTTTCACTCCATGTCCATAGGGGAGACAAACAGCTTGGAATGAGTTGCTTTGCATTGCTCATCAAAGTTGTGCATATTGCATACATGAGGGAGCTTCTTATCTCCTTATTCCTCTGGGTAAGCATCCTAAAGGAGTTTAAACTGAATCCATAAAGGAAATAGGCTCAAATCTGTGACAAGTTTGTATATGGTTTTATTTTTCCACTAGCAGCCTTTTCTCCCTTCCTTTCCCACTGATGTTTTATCTGTGCAATCAGGAAGTTTTGAGTTGGATCCTGATTGCACCAGAGGAAATGAACAGTGGCTAATTTCAATATTACCATCTGAGGCTCAAACAGTTTGAAAGGATATAGAGAAATATTTGCATTCAGACCATATTTTAAATAAAAACACCGTCCACTATTTATTGAATACATGGATGGTGAAAAATATAGAAACATTTTAGGAACAGATAAATCCTGCTGATAATGAAACAGCTAAATACTTTCTGCACTGTCTAATTCTCCTAGCGTGTAAGTGGGATCTGCCCAATCCCTGAGCATCCCTGCTCTCATGTAGTGCAGATTCACAGGTGCCCCAAATTTCCCTATTCCAAGCAGCTGTGGTTTTGTTTCCATATACAATTACACACAGAAACACCACTCTCTTAATCCAAATTAATCATAGAGTCTAATAGGAGACAGCTCTTCAAAACAGGCTAAGACAAAGGTGTCCTTTAAGATCACTGTATCATGGTCAGTTTCTCAAAAGACAAGCACATGCAAACCATACAAACAAACTATTCAGTTACATGAAAAATAGTGCAAAGAAAAATAACACTTAAATTAATAAAAGGGAGGTATCAGTGCCATCCAAAGTGATATATACCTTGTATACCTCCTAGTTATTTTCTTTCTACAACAGCATGGGAAGCACAAGATTGTAGTAACAATTACCAAATCTAAAAAATATCTTGCTTACTGTGCAGGATAGGAGATTAGGTGGGACTCATATAAAGGACTACCAGGGCATCTTTGAAGTGCCAGAAATGCACTGTTGGAGGGAGACAGAGTTTATGTGAAACCTCAGCAGTATACAGAATTTGCAGTAACCTTTTCCTGATTTTTTTTTCCTCTAAGAAGACTCTTTTCTCCTCTCCAGCTATTTAACACTTTATGAACCTTTTATGAGCTTGATGTTATAAACAGCCTCTCTTTTTTTTCATTTCTTTTGACCCTTGGCCAACATAGCACCTATGTTCAATACTAATTTGTGCTTCTGAAGCTTAATGGTGATTGAATAACTTAAAATAGAAAGTGAACTTTTTGGTCTATATGCAAAAAAAAAAAAAAAGGAATAAAGAAAGAAATTAAAGTGTCCAATATAATTAGAAACTGAAAATTTGTTTATTTTTTGATCTCAGATGTGTTTTTGTATCAACACCAATTCTCTCCTTTGTATTTGGATTAGATACAAGAAGCAGATGATATTTGGCTTGAAAACATTCTATATGTCTGAAGGATTCAGTATCTTCTCACTCAACATTGTTTACATCTTGTCACAGAACATTATGTTATTTCATACCAAAGGCACGTTACTGATGTGGGGTTACACAACGCAGTTGTGGTTTAACTCCAGCCAGCAACCAAGCCCCACACAGCCACTCTCTCACTCCCCCATCAGCAGTAACAGGGAGAAAATTTTAAGGGTAAAAGCTGGAGAACTGGGAGGTTGAGACAAAGACAGTTTAAAGTGGAAAACAAAAGCCACACACACACGCAAAGCAAAACAAGGAATTCGTTCACTGCTTCCCATGGGCAGGCAGGTGTTCAGCCACCTCCAGGAGAGCAGGGCCCCATCACATGTAACAGTTACTTGGGAAAACAAATGCCATCACTCCAAATGTGCCCCCCTTCCTCCATCTTCCCCCTACTTTATATACTGAGCATGATGTCATATGGTCTGGGATATCCCTTTGGTCAGTTTGTGTCACTTGTCCCAGCTGTGTCTCCTCCCAACCTCCCATGAACCTCCAACTTCCTTGCCAGCATGGCAGTACAAAAGCAGAAAAGGCCTTTGCTCTGTGTGAGTGCTGCTCAGCAATAACAAAAGCATCATTATATTATCAACCCTGTGTTCAGCACAAATCCAAAATATAGCTCCATACTACCACTGTGAAGAAAATTAACTCTACTCCAGCCAAAACCAGCACAAACACCAAAATGAAATTTGTAATGTCTTATGCTTTTGGATCATAGCCCTGTGGTGCACAGTCAGAGCTTTAGGGACTGATTTTCTAACACTCCCAGTGGTGGAAGTAGGTCTGTTGAACTGCTATATTCCTCCTTGTCAAAAACAGATTTGTTGCTGGAGAGAAATAAATGAAGTATTTTAGTGTGCCGATCAGATCATACTTGTTGCCACATGATCAGGTGGCGTGCATGTTGTCTTTTATTGATTCAGTCAAAGAAGTCAAACACCCTGAAAAGTCCCATCATTCCTCTAAACCCTTGATGAAAACCTTCATCAAAACTCCTGGCATACAGTGGTCTTTGCTGTTTCATAGCACTGAAGCAACCACACAGACTGTCTGAGGAGTCCCCCAAAATGTTTTTGCCAAGAAGATCACATCTGCACAGATGCAGATGGATTTTTCTTGGCTCTGAGCTGTGAGATCAGAGCCAGCCATGCTGATGCTGCCCTTGGGGTACTGTCAAGGCCAAAAGCTTTGTTTCTTCACTGCCAGAAAAATGCCAAAGCTGAGGCCAGTAGGCCACCCAAGTTTGCCTTGCGCTGTGCGACCTCATAGCCTGCACCAATTAATGACAACATTCCTGGAGAGCTTCTACACAGCAAACTGTGCAAGCAGGGCTGTCTTTTGCTCAGTAGCTGATGGTCTTGGATGTGCTTGAGATATGCACAACCTCAGCCTCTCTCCCTCCATTTCACACCTGATGTCCTGCCATCTCAGGTCAATCATCTCCCCGTGCTCTCCCTCTCCTTCTCATCCTGAGTTACCCTCTCAGTAATTGGGATAGAGCCTGGTAGAGGTGCCTGCCATGCCTTCAATACCCCCAGAAGCAGGGCAGCACAGCCACCAAGGTGCCAGCAGCCCCTTGTGGGGCCAGCATCTCTGTTCTGCCAGCTCTGCCCTCTGTCCAGGCATGTCACCAATGCCCTCTCCAGTTGTCCATTTCGCTGGTACCCCATTTCTCTCATCCCTCACAGGTACAATTAGGGAAAAGACAAGGTGGTGGGAGCTAGCAGGACTGTGTCCAGCTTCCCTGGTGCAGGCACAGGGCTGTGGTTACTTTGTGGGCTCTTGAGAGAAGGTCATTCCCTTCCCCCAGTACATCTTTCCAGGAACACTTATTTGAGAACAAGAGCAGATGAAGCCATGATGGGATGGCAGGTTCAGATTGTTTTCAGCTAAGGACAGAAGGCTACTGGAACCTTCTGGATGACCCTACAGCTTGTGATTCCCCAGAAGCCATTCCTCAGGAACTATCTAAGCCACAGGGCTGTGAGTGTAGAGGATGCAAAACTGCAATGTCTGGGAAAAAACCCAATATTTTTGTCTCTGTCCATGAACTGTATCTTCTTCTTTTTTTAAAACCAGCAAAGGGTCCTTCTCTTTTCCCTCCAATGAGCTATTTTACAGGCCTGCGTAGCAGCACTGCCTACACCTTCCCAAGGATGTTAAGAACTGCATCAGGAGTGTTGCAAGGGGCCCCCCTGACAATCCTAAGGGCCCCCCCATCTGGTCCAGGAGTTTGGTAGGTGACCTGAGAGCATTCCTGGGTGTGGGCATGGATGAAGGCGTGGGAGTACTCAGGCTGTCCAAGGTGTTCAGCCTGGCTAAGCTGCACACACACAGACATGCTGCCCCTCTTAGCTGGCATGCAGTATCTCAGTATCTCATGAGTTCAGGCTTATCACTTCCTCATACTTGCATTAGCCATTTTTTTTCTATCTCACAAGCCCGCCATTCTGCAATTCACCCTTTTATACTACCTCTGTGGGAGCTATGTAAAGTAAACGACTTTGTTCTTTGTCTGTGGTAATCCAGTTTTATATTAATTTCCTGTCATAGGTCTGCCTGAATTCTTGGCATTAAGTCACCTTTTAATCTGCAGATAGTACAGTAACTTTTGGGGAAAGGTATTTCAAATGTTCCACCATTCAACAGCAGATATGCCTTTTAACATTGTGTGAGTCAAACATTCATATTGTGTTAACCCGTGATGTTATGAACTCGGTGATGTTGGCATGAGTATCTCTTCTCAACTTTCTTATTGAGATAACTGTACAAAATTAGAACTTGATTTTTTTTTCATTGCTGTTTTGAATTTATTTCTGTCAGTCTTGAGTTCTACAAACACTTGTAGTATGTATCTAACTTTTCTTCTCTAAGTCTTTTAAAGCATCACTGTGAGTATTCAAGTCACCATCTGTGACAGTGTTTACAGAACTGGGTCATCAACTTAGAGTTGATTAGAAATATTTTGACTAAATGCTTTTTGGAAGGGGTATTACTGAAAATATATTTATAGCATTAAATTAAATGTTTTTGAAAATGTTGATTCTGTAAAAATGAATGTTTAGATACGTTAGATACATTTAGATACATTTTATTTTTGCTTATGCATTCCAATTCTCTTTCCCTAGGCCTTTTTCTTAAATTATTAAAAATGTTGTATTGCTCCTTATGACTAGCCTTCAGACTCAGCATCTAAACCTTTCTGGCTTTCTTTCTTTCTTCTTGTACCAATCCGAGAGGCAGAATTGTTTAATATATTACTCTGAGTTTCTTCCAGGTGGGATGATATAATTGATTACAAATGGTTGGTCATAATAGTTAAAATTAAAAGTAGACTGTGAGTAGAGTTCAAATAATATTAGGAAGTTGTATTTATTTTCAACAAAATTTTTAATGGACATGTAAGGCAAGGCAGTGATTGTTTTTCTTAAGCACATTTAAATTAAAACACAATTATTTCTAAAATAATATTCTTCTGAATAATAAGACCACAGTATCCAGGGATTTGGTAAAGCATACATCAAAAAGTTTATCTTCTGATTTGCAACAAACGCCAAGGTTTTATTCCAATTAGAGGTACACTTTCTCTAGTGATGGATAAGCTACAATTAGGTATAGTTTTTAGGGAGAAGATCAAGATTTATTGCTTAGATGTTATTCTAAATGTGATATAATTCACATATAGAGCTGTGGCTCACATAAACAGAAAGTATTCATGTCTAAAAATTGTATATAAACCAAAATTCCTCTAAAGGTCATGAACATTTAGCTCAGTACGTCAGGTCAGTAGCTTTTGGGGTATTGGTTTCAATGATGTGTATTAACAGCCTGTAAAGAATAAAATTTAATAGTTCATTCATCTCTTTTAAAAGCTAATAAACATCTGATAGTGTAGCCACTGAAATCTCACTTCAGTGGGAATAGGTTCAAGCACTAACTTTTCATTAATGAGAAAATGAGTACAAAATACACTTCAAAAAGTAATCTCATTTCTAATATATTTCCCAGATACCTTCTAAAGCCATTGATAATGAAAATCATCAGGAAGTGAGCATAGACTTGCTGACTCTTTTTGGAGCATTTCTTGGTGTTTGGCCTCTCTAAGTGCCAGCACATGAGAGCATATAATTTCTGAGTTAATGTGAGTATCTTGAGTCACAAAAATAAAATAGCCACCTTTAAGTCTCAAAATTGTAGGGAAGGTCAGAAACTGATTGCTCTCTGCCAGCACATTCAGAAACCAGAGAACTCCATTAGTTCTTTCTGTTCGAACTCTCATTCATAGTAGGGTACTTGGATGCATGCTTTTTGATCGCTCAAGGCTTTAAATCTTGTGCTCGCATGTGAGCTAACCTAATTGCATAAGGTGCCAAGGCATGAGCATATACTTCATTCCTTCTTCTTGAAATGTCTGTTCATATAAAAAAAACCCTGAATATTGTTCTCCTACTTTGATGTCCCTTCTGGGCATTCTTTCTATAACTATTTTTATAAATGATTTTACTAACTGTAATATTCACAGCAAGCTTAAAAAAATCATAGGAGTTGAAAATTTATTCTTATTTTTCCTTTCTCCAGACTCATCAAGAAACATAAGAAAAAAATTATGCTACTTTGTTCAATCAATGCAAACCAACAGAACCAACCAACAGTTAGTGTTACATGTCATTAGATTATTTTAATGCTTTCTGAAGAGAACTGGAAGCTCCTTACTGATGTCATGAACAGAAAGTCTAAATTCAGCAAGTAAATTTGTTACAACTACTTTGTATCATCCAGGTTTGGAGCTGAAATAGTTCCACTAAAATATAAAACTCTGCAGCTTGGTAGATACATAATAAATAACCAATGAGTGTATGCTTTGAATATATTTAGGGTAAAAAAGTTGTATGAGATCACATTTTGGTATTTCTCTTATTAAGGAAGTGTCATTCAGCACTAATAGTCTCATTACTTCAAACTAGCTTCACCTGTGCCTGTATTTCTGACAGAATATCAATTAGTTGTTCAAGAAGATGCACCTGCTGCTTTCAGGATGAGGGCTTAAATACTATCACTTTATGTGCTGGCAGAGGTATTTTACTTTTGTTTTGGTCTTCTTTGCCAAGATAGCACATCACTATGGTAAGTTGTTGGCAAATCGTGCATACTTTGTAATTAATGATGAAAAGTAACCTAGTGTTTAATAAAATCATGTGAATTTTCCTATTTGAAATATAATCACATTTCTCTAAGAGACTGGTGTATGTTAGGAATAGTGTATTGTTTAATGGTTGTAACAATCATCTAATTTAGCCTTTCACCTTCTATTTTTATTTTCTTCTTTGCACTCAGTTTTACTTGACATCAGAAAACAAAAAAGACTAGTCTGGCCTCAACATCTCACTTTCTTCTCTTTTAGAAGGGCCTGAAGATAATAGGCTGTAAGCACAGATGGCTGAGATCTGTAGTGTACCAAAGATGACTCATTTCATTCATTTAATGTATCTTTCTGATTTTTGTAAAGCTATAGTGCAGTTGCTTGGAAATCTCTAGCAAATCCAGAAAACTTTGCTAATGTAGCTTAAAGAAAGGCAGAGTATTTACAGTGCTCTTTCAATTTCTAGTAATGAGTTTTCTTCTCCATAACTAAAGGACAGTGAGGCCTCAATTCAACATATAGTCTCTCCAGGAATGTCAAAGAAAAACAGGGAGGGAAATGCAGGAGAAGTACTGACTTCCACAGAGCCATGAGTTGGTCTGGGAGGCAAGCTGATGGTGGTAAGGAGATTTGTGATACCTGTGAGTGGAAGCAAGCTAAAAGCAACTTTAGAACTAAGGAGATGGGTAGCTGCACTCAAGCAACAGGGAGCAGCGAACAATCCAGCTGGTCCTCAGGAGAGGAAAGCCTGTAGAGACTATCTGTGGCATTCAACCTGTATTAAATTGTCCTTAGAGGCCAATGTTTGCAGGACTTGTTTCTCTCTTCTTTAAAGCCATTGCACTCAGAAAAATTGATATACCCACTTCAGTATTCTTTGAAAAGCAGTCTTTGGTTTGCTTCTTTTTCTGCAAACCACTTAGAGTGAAATAAGTGGTAGAGATTTTCCTTTTAAGTTTTGCGGTTAGTCTGGGATTGTAGATAGAGTGCAGCTTTTTGTTTTGATATTTACTCTGCTGTTTTATTTTGACTGGTAACAGAATTGGAGCCCATGTGCATACAGAATTCTTCTTATTCTATAGTGGCCAGTCCTTTAGGGGTTGTGAAGTGCTCTCATAGCCTAACTTCCCTGCTTTGAAGTTGTCCTTTAAAAAAACCTGAGGTGAGGTATACTCAGTGAAGGAAGAAAACTATGTTGAGAAAGCTATCTGAACTCTGAGAAGAAATTGGACAGTAAAGGGCTTTAGGTGGCAAAGTCAACATTAAGTAAAGAGAGTTCACCAAAAAATGAAACACAAATCCTATTTGGCATAACTGATAAAATGTAGCCCCTTCTGACATCAGTGTGATGGCCTTGAAAAAGATATTCTGGGGAAACGTGGAAGTTTTGGATCCGTTCCCATTTCACAGTGGGAAAGGAGTCTGACAGAAGGGGGGATGGTCAGTTCAGTGGCCCTGGAAGGTGTGTGCCTGTGGGGCTACTTTCTATGCCTGTAGTATTTATAACATACATTGGCAAATCCATTTCTACAGATTTTCATTTTTTTTGCCAGTCTGTTCCATTCAGGGAATAAATATGTACTTTTATTTTTAAGGCTTTTACTTTTAACTCTCCCAGTGAAAGGTGTGAACAAATAGATATACGTGGTTGAATTATTACAGCTGGCATAGGGAAGCATAGTACAAGAGAGAAAACTGGCTCTCTTTTCGCTTTTTTCTGTTCAGTGGTCCAGAACTTTCCAGTCTTCTTGGACTTGTATTTGACAACTGTACAGTTGCTGTCATATTTAATACAGTCACTAGTTTTTACCAATCAGTTATTGCAATAGGTCAGAAATTAACATGATAATCAGACTGTATGCTTGCTCTGCTCTTCTCAAATAACCCGCCTTTGCAACAGTGAAGCTTGAGTAGTTATTCCTTGTTCTCATGTCATGCAGTACTCTTGTGCTCATCTAATTTTTCTCTCTGCCATAAAGCAGTTAATTAGCTGAAGAAAAGACATGTCTTAGAGTGAATCAATACTGAACACTGAAACAAACTTTATGCCTCCAGCAACCTACAAGCTTGGGAGAGGTGAACAAACAGGTCATAATATCGAGCAAGGAAAGAAGAGTACAGAGAATAGTTTCTTACTGGCTGTTTTGAAAAGGGGGATCTTCTTGCGCTATGACCTACCTCTGTAGCACCCTACAGTGAAGCTTCATTCCGTGGTTGTATCATCAGCGCATTGCCTTTGCTGTGTGCTTGCAGGGTGTATGAGGGGTTTTTTTGAGTACTCACCTTTGATCTAGGTTGTGGCTGCTGTGGTTTAGAGGAATAAATGCAGTAAATAAGCCTCTTATGGTGAGGAATAGGTGGCCTCACCTGAAGAGATTGCTCATGGCCCAGGTACGTGAAGTAACTCTTGCTTCCTGATTTTTGTCATTTAAGTGCACTGGAGCATTCTTCCAGGCAGTTCTGTGCTGTGGATTTTGTTGGTTTTGTAGATATTTCTCTAAAAGGGCCTTAACAAAAAGTAGTTGGTATTTTCTGTTGACACTGAAAGCAGTGTGAGAAAGAACAGTCTTTCTCTTCAGCATTATGGTCGTCTTTAAGATTTTTTTTTTTAGGTAGGTATCAGGCTATATTTCAAGGAAATGTTCCCTTCAGAAAAATATGAAGGGTTTACATTTCCTTATGTTATCACATAAATAATTTCTGTTCTTGAATGAAGTTAGGCACGGATTTATGTCGGTCACATTGTTTTGGTTCTAAGCCCACTGAAAACACAACATGCTGTCAGGTGGCTTGGGAGGTCCCACACAGCTGTTCTATGTATCCCTTGAAGATGACCTCCAGGATCCTCATAAGCGCCTCATTGCAGAGCTGTTTCTGCTCTGTTTCGTAAATGAAAAGTAAACGGTTCTCTTGACAAAGAGAATGGGGACAAACTTGCCAAATTATTATAATTAAAAAAACCCCAACCTTTTAGATGGAGCTTATGGGTTCTGCTCCCCACACTACTCAAGTGTTAATACAAGCAAATAGTGTTACAGCTGTGGTACAAATGTAATATTTACTGACTCAGAAGAGCAATTTATGCAGTCGAGTTTTTGTTAGTTTCTTCTTTTGTATGTCTTCTGTTGATCAAGATAACATCTTTTATTTTTAGTACAGCATCATAATTTTTTTAGGTATTTAATGCATAGAATGCAATAAGTGAGAATAATTGCTGCTACATGTACCTCTCAGCAGCATCTTTAGATATGTGGATAGCTGTCAGAAATGGCCTTACCTAGAATTTTTGCTGTGGTGAAGCAAACCTTTGGCACTGAGAGAAGAGTGTTGTGAAAATCCTCTTGGTAAAATTGCAGCCATGATAGGCTTCAAATTTACTTATATGCTGCTGTATAGATTGTGCTTGAAGCATATGAAGAAAATTTGCTTGTTTTTTGTTTTTTTTTTCTTTAAAATTTGGTACAAGTTGAACAGAGCTTAAAAGAAATTGTTAAAAATTTGGAAGATATTGTGAGGCTCAAAGTATATTATTGGCTCACCTAGTTTTGGGTAGGGGTCAGAAAAAAAAAATCAGTTGTTTGTAGCCTCAAAATACTAAGTTGTTTTTCTTTTCATAGCTGATCCTGATGGCAAGGGCAGTTGCAGATAATCTTGGAACTTTTCTTAAGTGGCTCTTTCAGAGGATAAAAGGCCCTCAACCTGGGGCCCTGTTGTAATTCTTCACTAACGAAATCATGCACAGATTTCTTTCATTACATGTTTTCCCCTCTCAGCTCTTTCCCATGTGTAGATTGAAATGGATGTACCCACCAAGCTAGTACAGATGGCTTGTTCTTGGCTGTTGCACAGAATTAATTGGTGTTTTCTATTCTATATATGCCCTTACATTGTGCATACCCTGGTAGCTGAGTGCACTGAACAATGTATGCAACATCTGTCACATGTTCGTTTTCTCCCTGATCCTTTCCCCTCGAGGGAAAAGATGTGCAGCATGTTGTCTTGCTCTGGGAGAATGGCAACCAGACTTTAAGAGGGCCTCCCCAGGCAGCAAGTCTCATCTCTGGCTGTTGCAGAGATCTACTTTATGTTATGTTCTTCTGAGCTAAGCAAGCTCCAGTCTAACATCAGGTTGCTTTGTGCTGCTATTGAAAAGCTGTTGCACTACTTTCATGTAAGGATTAGAAAGCTTTCATTTTCAGCTGCTGATTTTCTGCCTTGTGTTTTGCTTATTTCATCTTGTGTCCATGTTGTTCTTAATTAGCTTTGCTCCCTTCTAGACTCCCTATCACACTTAGTGGATTTACAGACAACAGTCTCTCCTAGCATATATTTTGGTAGGCTATTGTACTGTTAGTACAGGTGTGACTGTGTTTGAGATAATGGTTATTTCATCAAAATTAAAGCTGAGAAAAATCATTCCAAGCAGATTTATTTTTTTATTTCTCGAAATCATTAATTTGAAATACAGCAAAATTAGTACTGTACTGATGTATGACGAAATCCCATCCCACCTTAATGCTGAGGCTGGAAACTTACTACATTTATTTTCTCATCTGCATTGCCTAAACATCTAATAAAATTCTGTTTAGTCCCGTCTCTTGCCTTAGGTAATACTTTCAGAATAGTCATACTGATTTCAATTGAGTCTGTCTTAAACAAACTTCCCCATGAAATTGGGAAATATATCCTAATTTCCTTTTGGAAGCATAAGTTGCTTGCTAATGGCAAGTCAGTGATGAGGTTGCCCTGCCTCGCTCTGGGACCTGAGGCAAGTCATCAAAGCAGTACGGCTCAAACCACACCACTGTGAGGTAAATCCCTTCATGACTGCAGGTTATGGCCTTTAAATACCTGGAAATGCCTCCATCTTCATCCTTTTCAGCATATGACAAGTCCTATACAAGACCACATTGTTTACAGGGGCGTGGGGTGGGGCTGCAGCGCTGAGCCTGCAGGGTGGGCTGCTTGGTGGTGTGTTCCCACCAGGCACAGCTCTTCCTCCCTTCTCTCCTCCCCGCAGTCATGCAGAACCCTGCCATTACTCCTGCTCGGAAGTATGCCTGGCTCACAGAAAGAAGAAAAAAAACAAAGGCAGACTGACCTGATTGCTGAACCTGGTGTTGAGTCACAGGCTAGGAAAGAGGCCTTTGTGCTGTGCTTCCAATCTGTGAGAAACTAGGGCAGTTTCAGTGCAAAGGGCTGGGGAACTTCAGTTTTGTGTTTGACACGAGATCTGTAGCCTAGTGTGACTGTGACTGTCATCGTGTGTCTGATTGGCAGTAAATGAGCCATGTTTCTGGAAAAATGCACTTATGCCTGAACTGTCTCTTGCTGAATGTCCTTTCTGGTGCTTATACCTTTTGATGACTTTGGATTTTACTTTTTTTTTTGTGTGTGTGAAGGAATTTAGGCTGTTTCAGAACTCTTCCTCTTTGCAATTTGCTACTTCAAGCTGTTGCCACAAACCGGGAAGAGGGACCTCTTCAGTCACTCTTTGCTCAAAAAGGTCTGGGTCTAGAAGTGATCAGCACATCTGATGTTACTCTCTTAACAAATTAAGGAAACACTATGGATGTGGGTAGCATCAAATTAATCCTCCTCCTTTTGAACCATTTCTTATTACTGTTAATAGACATGTTTTTTTGTAATCCCTCTGATCCTCTTGCTTCATGGATGTTCATCATAAAGCCTTTGCTCATGGAAGGCATAAAATATTCAAAGAAAGCTTGAGGTTTCACTTTCTCCATAGCTGAAGGCAGTTTGAGTTTTGTAAAGCTGTTGATTTGGCTTCCAAAGTGTATAAATAGAAGCGAATTTGAGAATCAATTTTTGTATTGTTTGGAACACAGAGTTCAAATATTTCTGTATTAGAAAGGGTTATTTCTGAAGTTGTTTCAGATAAAAAGTCTCCTATTCTAAGAGACATCAAGTCTAAATATTACCTGTCATGAACGCTGGTCAAATTAGTACAAGAAGCTGTCAAAATGTTACTGGATCAGTGTGTTTGCATTTTCATTCACTTTTATGAGCATAAACTGCATATGGTACTGAATGGCTTGGAATTGAATCCTTTTTTCTCTTTACTATGACTGTTTTTCTGGATTAGCACAATTGTCATTTTTTTTCCATAGAAATGTGAATAAAACTCTTCTCTCTGTCTGATCTGTCTTTACCCCCTTTTCTACCTATCCATGTCTTGCTTGCCTTTAATACCCATTGTTAAACCAATTTAAGAAAAGAAACTTGCAGTCTTCATGTCAGTTAACACCTACTGTTACATGGATGTCCTGTTCCACTGAGCTCTGAACATGTTCACTTTGAAGAGTCTCCTTTGCTCTTCCTTCTACTAATGGCAGTGGATTTTTTTTGGGAAAATGATCCCTTTGCCATCACAGCCCCCCCCTTAATTGGTTAAGTGCATGATATAATCTAAATTTTCTTTTTAAACAGGAAATTATGGGGAAAGTGGAATGGAAGCCTTCAAAGAGCTGGCTGCCCAAGAGGGTCTCTGCATTGCTCACTCTGACAAGATCTACAGCAATGCTGGGGAAAAAAGCTTTGATCGCCTGCTCCGCAAGCTGCGAGAAAGGTTACCCAAGGCTCGAGTGGTGGTTTGCTTCTGTGAGGGAATGACAGTGAGGGGGATCCTCATCGCCATGAGGCGCCTGGGAGTGCTTGGGGAGTTCCTGCTAATTGGAAGGTAAGACTCTGATGGAATTTCTTTGCCTCTCCTCTCCCTCTTGTCCTGCTGGCAGACATTTGATTTCAGAACTGTGCAGCTTAGGCTACCTGTAATTTCCATGTTTACTTGTCTAATGAATGAAAAGAAGTGTCAAGATGTTGGAGCACATATCAGAAAAGGGGATGTGACTATACATGGCAGCTTAATCAGTGGTGATAACTTTTGCTGAAGTAAATGCTACTTGCGAACTTTTATATGGATGTATGACATTAGTGTTTTTGTGATTTTGCACACTCTAGTAGAATGTTTCATGGACAGACCATGGAACCAAACAGGGAGTGAAGGATTCTAGTTTCCAAATGTGATCTGAAAGTGTGATATATGACAAAATTTCACGTGTTTAAATATGTCTCCCGATAATTTGCAAGCCCACGTTATTGAATGGTTTTGATTACTTGAACTTTTTTCCAGTCTTATGATTACAACCTGGCTTTCTCAGTCATACACTTTCTTCTGATCTTTGCTGTTGAAAGCTGTGGCATTGATATGTGGTCTTGTTTGGTTTTTAAAACCTCAAACTTGCTGATGGCTAAACAAGGATGTATGTGTGTGTTTTATATTACCAGAGTAACAGTGCAGAGGTATTGGACAGAAAATCACTGCTTTTATTAAAACAAGAATGGTTGTTTTTCTTCTACTACAGTTTATATTTGTAGCTATTCACTGAAATGTGGTCATTTTGGTTGTATCACACGTAGTTTATCCACACTTTCATTTTTGTGATGGTTTTTATTTTGAGACCTCTGACTTCCTATTTGATTTTTACAATTTCTTTAAGCCCTTTTTTCTGTCTTGATGAATCTTACTCAAATGAGGACTGGTATTTCCTATCTTTTGTTAGACTGATAGTGTCTGTTTTAATATTTCCATTTACTGTTTGATTCTTTTTTATTATCTTAAAATTCCTTTAAGGAATGTTTAATTCCTTCAAGGCCTTTGGCAGTTGTGCCCATACTTATTTAGCTTCTGTTGTCATCTGATCTCATCAGACCTCTTTTTGTCCCTTTCTTAACCTAAAGTCTTTGTTTCTCATTGTCATGACTGGAATCCTTTCCTTTTACTCTGTGCTATAATATTGGTTTCCTTCTGATGGTATTGCTCCTCAAAACCCACTGATATGTTTTCTATAAGTCAGATAGTGATAGTTAATCTGGCCTAAGAAATAGTCTGAAAGCAACCAGTTGCTCTTATAATTTTTTTGCTGCAGTCTTTGTTTGCAATCTATTTGGAGCTGAGTCTGTGTATCTAGATGGTTGTGAAGATAAGATATAGCACATTTGGAGAACCATCAGCATTAAAATGAAACAAAAAGGTGGTATTGAAAATGGTATTATGTTCTAGATTGTGCATGTGTGGTTCACATGCATCATTCACTTTGCATCAATTGACTGTATAATGGAATGTTTCATTATTGACATACTTCAACTGTGTTTTTTCAGTAAATAGTGGAAACTGACTATAATCCAATCAGTCTGAGTGACAATATCCTATGCCTTTTAGTAAAAGCCCTGCAGCTTTAGGTAATGCTGTGCTTTCTTTTATTGTCACTGTAATAGCATCACATCATTCACCTCATTTTGGTGCTCCCTCTTGATGCTGTCCCTACAAAGAACCAAAGGAATTAAGCACCAAACCTAGATTTTTTGGTAGTACAAACCTTAGTTTCCTATTAGACCACTTACTTGATCCCTTACTACTTGCATGTGTGGAACATTTCAGCTTGAAATTTTGACTACAGGCCTTTACCAAACATTATGCTACTCTGTGTAGTTCATTTTTTTTTGTATTAGAATCTGCCCAACATTGTCGCTCTGAACTATTTTCAGGAATGCTCACCTATTAAATGTTAATAATGGAATTTCTTTGGAAATCACAGTATATTTTTCAGGCAGATTTTCACATACTCTTCTCTCATGGTGGTAGTTGAGTATGGGAGACTCCCTTTCAGGCCTGGGTGGGTTGTGCCAATTGTTAAATAGCTGGTTATTGCTTTTCAGTCTGAACTGTGACCCATAGCTGGTTGAAATAGTAGGGCTTGCACATGTTTTTTGTGCCTGCAGAACTAAAAGAAAAGACATTTTCTTTGAATTGTCCTAATTAAGTGATTTTTAAAAACTGCAAATCAAACTTGTGGGTAAGTAAGTTGCAGTGAAACTGCAGTGCTATGAATTTGGTCATCTATATACAAACAGGAACTAAGGCACACATTACCATTACTCTGACGTGCTGTTTCGTCTTTTTTATTCAAGTACCCAGCTAAGCAAAAAAATCAAAAGCCTTTTAAGAACATTCTTTTAATTGAGGGAAGTGGGAGTGAATGTGAAATCAAGTTTTTTTGCAATAGTGAGCTAAACAAAGCCTTTAATTTACCCACAGGTTTATTATCAGCCACATTTTATCAAACCCATACCCTGCTCTGACTCACTATAAAGGGGAAGCATTTACGGAGGAACACCTGGCTAAATAGCTCTCTTCCTGCTACATCCTCAATATTGCTATTGATCAAAACAGAAGGAACAGCTTAGCTTAACTAAATTCAAGGTATCAGAAAGAAAGCTGGGAACTAAATTTGACTTCAGTTTAATCTGAAGTTCAGTCTCCTTTGCTACTGGAAGTCAGAATCTATTGTGTTAGTGAGAAGAAAGATAATTCCTCTTTCTGAATCTGGAGGGAAGCTGGAATTAAGACAGGGCAATAGAATAAGTTCCAATGTGCCTGGAGACAAAATGGCAGATGTTCTGAAATTGATACACTGTTCAAATGTAGTGAAGAATTCATTGAGAAAATTTATTAAGCTGTGATATCTATAAATCTATATGATAACTTTAAATCTTAGAAGTGACTGATAATGGAAGGAAATGAGAAAATTGATCATGATTTTTTTATATAAAAGCAATTATTAGAATAATATTGGAATAAGCAGAGGCAAAAATGTTAAGAAAATTAACTGTACCCGTAAGGGAGTTCAGGTGATAGCTCTTCTGGCAAAAATTAGTTTTGATGTGAAGAGATTATGTAGGAAGACATTCAACATCATGTGTCTAATCATGCTTATGCAGGCCACTGGGTTTTATATTACTTAATAAGCATCAATTAGATTTTGTGAGAATCTTGCAAGATGGATGAATTTCCTATATAACCTCTGGGATGATGCATGAAGACAAGGCATGGAACTGACTTTTCAGTGTGCCAAGCAAATGAAAAACACAACTGAAATACCCAGGTTTAAGAGGTACTCTGAGATTGTTGGAGAAGAGACATTTTTAGATAAACAGTCAGAAATGAAAATGCTTTTTCATAATTTGATCTCTTAAACTCCTACACACAATGGTGTGTGTAAAAGTGAGGAATTTTAGAGGAAAGGGATATATGAAAACATACTGTTTTTAGTGTAACACTTTGTAATGGACTATGCACAGCGTTACTTCTGTAGGCTTTCGGATGTTTTATGATCTCCATTAATATAGCTACATGGGCTGTTGAAGAATGATAAATTGTAAGTGTTGGTAGGGTGATCTCTCTTGAAAATTTGAAATGCTTGCAGATATTGTTGGATTCTCTTCTGTCAGCCCAGTGCATTACAGAGCATAAGTCAGTCCTTCTTATATATTTAATAAAACCATTTAGCAAAAGATGACAGAGCTTTCAGGATGCAGAGTGTTATGAAATTTTTCCTGACTGCCCTCCCTTCAAAAGCCAATATTAATAATGGTGGTTTTGGCATTTAACTTCACACTTTCTAAAATATTGACAAGGCATTATCAGTGTAAGGTGTTTGGTCCTATTATCTGATATCACTGGATGGGTGGAACTTGATTGCATTCAAGTGTAAGAGTAAACAACCTGCTGGCAAGTTGACAAATACCCTCATGTAGTCAATTCCTGGGCAACAGGGTGTGTGGGAAGATTTTGACAGGTGCCTAGGGCAGTTATCACCTTCCAAAACCTGGAATTTTACTCCTGAACAGACATGTAATTCCATTGAGTGCTTTGCCTACCTGAATCAAGGTATCAGACCCCAACACTGAGACCACTAAGCCTTAGTTCAGCTCCATCCTAGCTGAGGAAGGAGGGCCTCCTAATTTGAGGACACTGTGGTGAAGGCAGGGACCCAAACCCTATTTACACTAGTTACCGCAGTTGTCAAGAGGAAAAACTGGTAGCAGAAGTTGACAGACATAGCATCTTTTAGTAAGGTAGGAGGAAGAGTCTAATCAGGAAGCTGGTACTTCAGCAAGGAAACAGGAGGAGGATGAGACAGAAGTTTCTCACAATTCAATTCTATTTTGATTGGTAATAAATTGTCTTAATTTGCCCCAAGCTGAGTATCATCTACCTGTGATGGAATCTCTTAAGCAATTGCTCTATCTTTATTTGAACCTGTGAGATCTTTCACCCTATATTCTACCTTTGTCCTATTGAGTGGGCTAGTTGGCAAGTGAGTGGGTGAGCATTTGACTGCTGACCAAGTCTACCCACCACAGACAACAGTTGCACTGCCAAAAGAATGATGTCATGTATTTCTTTTTCACTTTCATTCCATTCTGATATCACAAACAAAATAAGAGTATCACAAATAGCACCTTTGATATGTGACTAAGAAGACTGCCTGCCTCTTCATCCCAGATGAGTCCCTGGTGCCAGTGGCTCGTGCATTACCTACAAAATGACTGAGAATATTCTACTGTTAGACTGGAATATTCTTCATAAGCAAGAGGACCATCAAAGGATATTACTGTTATTTTAAGTTAGACTGAAAGGGAGATGCTGTACTCTATTCTCCCATGCACAATGTCTTCATTTGCCACTGGGGCTGCTCCGTATTTATGAAAAATCAGTGCGAAATATCCATGTTCTCCCAGTGGATCTGAAATGCTGTGCAGGGGCATTGTGTTTAATTTCATTTTAAAAAAAGAAAACAAACAAAAAAAACCCCAACTATTTTTAAGTACATATGAGGTTAAAAAGAAATCAGTAAGAACCAACAGTATGTTGTCAATGGGGGAAAAAACCCTCTGCTATGATAATCTATCCTAGATTATCTAGGATAGGTTTGGGCCTGGTAAAACTGACAAAAATAGTAGATATGACACAATATTGCTCATGATAGTGCTTCATACCAACCTGCTGTAAATGGAAATGTGTTAAGAAAACTGGCAGTAATCCAGCATTGCCAAATATAAATGACAGAACCCAAGCCACTACTATATCTCATGCTCTTTTTCTGAGAGGGCAGTCTGAATAGTAAAACTCAGTGGCTCAAAAGTCCAAAGCAAAGATGGCAACCCAATTGACATCTTGAAAAAAAAAAAGAGGGGAAAATAATAATAATTTAAGAACAGATTTACTTTTCATGCATTTTACAGCAGGAGAAGGACTGTTTTATCTTTCTGGTACCTCCATAGCCAAAGATGCCTAGAATGATTATTACTCATGAGTTTATTCTTGTTGATGCTCCAAGTTAAAGACTCTGTTTATATAGGTGTTCAGATGTAGTCAGAGGTTTAATTGCATCTGGTTTCAAATTGCTGGATTAAAATTGAGGTAGATTCTGTGAAATGCTGAAATAATTCATTATCAATGTTCAATTACTTTGAAAGTCTAATTGAAGTTAGCATTTAAGATAAGTATTTTCAATTGAGGTAGTCCTACGTGACAACAGCAGACAATTTCTTGAACAATATCAAGGCTAGTAATAGGATCCACTGCTAATTTTAAAGTCTGAAATCTCAGAGCATGTTTCTAAAAATTTTTATATCTTATTCATTCAAGGTTCAGTTTGTAGTTGCAGTCTAACACCTGTTTACTATGATAGGAATTCTATATCTGTGTAGGTGAAAACAGCATTACATGATGCAAGAAGACTCTGAACAAGCATGTTTTGTTTATCCTCTAGCCTACAATAACATCAATCCATGTTAAAATGGGATTGCATGTCAAATGTCAATTAAATAGGCATATATTTGAGCAGAACTGCATTTTACTAAAGTTTCTCTGTAGTTTGTATTTTGAGCACACCAATAACCATTAGCTGCTTGTTGACAGTGATGATGAATTACAAATAAGATTAAACCTTACTTACCGGGGATTTTAGAGAGCATTTCCTTGCTGATTTTAATAGCAGAAATAATGTTCACTTACAGAGATAAGATACAAGAAGGTACCTTTTTTTATGGTAAAATGGGATTTATATATTCCAGTGGGCAATTTTTAAAAAGTTGGGTTTCTTTTCTTTTCACTTCTTGCTTCTATGTGACATGAGTCAAACTAGGTTTAGTATATAATTGAATCTCTTTCATATGGGCATATAGAATTAATTTCAAAAACCTGTATTAACCCTTAGCTATTTCTGGGTATACACTTGGTGTTTTTAATGAAAATGACATTTTTAAGAGTTGTGAGATACTGGTGCTTTTGTAAATATTACTCAATTTTATTAATATTTTTCCTTTTTGTAACCAAAAATGAGGTAATTTCTGTTGTGTGCAATAAAAATAGGTACTGAATAGTAAATTTCAGCTGTGGTCTCTGTTATTCCTAGCTCTCCACAGAAGACTCTGGCAGTCTAAGAATAATTTTCAGTATGGTGTTTGCTAAAGTGAATCTACTTTACAGGAAACAGATCACATCAGCAATAAGTATGAGACTGTTCAGCAGTCCATGTAAATTCCTGCCCCAGATCGTCCAAGAAAGGTCCCATGCTGACAGACACAAATTATTAGGTCTCCAATAGCTTGAAGACATAGGAAAAAGCCCAAACTCTTCATCACAGTATTTCTTGGTTGATTTTTCCATATGATCTTTGCAATTTTCTTTTTTCATATGCCTATGTATCCAAAGACTTCCTGAAAGGATCAAGTTTATAAGGATTTAAGGTTGTAGGCCATGCAGATATGGAATGGTATGTTTAAACTGTACTTGAGTGCTTGCAGGCTATCTGTGGCCACAAAAATAATTAATAGAATATAATATTTAGATAAGATGCAGGATTGGATGTCTTTTGTCTTGAACAATGGTCATAAGTAATTTTGATTTATATACAGGAGTTTGAAAGAAAAACAATAGCCAGACTGCTGTTTAGAAGACTAGATGCTGTGTATTACAAAAAATAAATGCAACATTTTAGCAAAGCCACAATACATAGTTAAGACTAAAGTGGAAGCAGCATTGATTACTAAAATATAGATGTGTAAGTTAAGATGTTTTCATAAATACTTAGTTTTTTAAAGTGTTATGAAAGGCTGCTGGTTTAACAAACAGGACATATGAACACAAGTTTTAAAGCAATGTGCGCTTTTTAATGGTAGCCATTAATGCTCCATTTTCACAAATTATTGTATCAAGAGAAGAAAAGGGACTGAGATTTTCTTGATTTTTGAATGTGTGGTGCAATTGGTCATCAAAGTAAACGAATGCTGCCTCACTTGCTTAAGTCACTGGAACAGTAAGGAATAGAGGAAACAAAAGTGTCTTGAAATGTGTTACAAAATGTAATACTTGAACTTCGCGATGGTAGAACTTGTGGGGACCAAACCCTCATGTTTCTAAATTTCTGGTAAAAGCTTCTGTGATTCTAAGGCCATTTATGCTTCTTACACAGCAAAAGAGAGCTAAGACTTGGTTCAGTGTTTCCAAATTGTCTTGGCATGGATTCTGCACGGAGACTTATCTAAGCTAGTAATGTTCCACAGAATGCAAGGAGGGAACAACCTTGGCAGAAACTATTTAGCTTTCCATTTTCTAAAGTCTTCCAACACTGGAAAAGTGTAACAGATCAGTACCTGCTTGTTGTCTATGAACTAATGTGGATGTTGGAATGCTTGAGTTATTATGTAGTGCTGGGTGTCATTGATGGATAATTTCTGAGGCAGTACTTGGTTTCTACAGTGGCCTGATAAAACAAGAGCTGCATGGCTGCTGCTCACCAGCAAGAATATGCTGTACTTTTATGTGAATGAATCATATTGAATAATGCTACTTCAAGGGTCTTTGCATAATTTATGTAGGGCCAGAGTTTTTCAGGCGTGTCTCTGTGAGACAGGATTCCTTATACATGGTTAAGAACCAAAGGAATTTATATTTTTACTGACAGCAGTTAAGTAAGACCCTAATATTGTGACTTCAGCAATTTCTAGAGTTTATTTCTGGTGGGTTTTGGTGCTTAGAACATAAAGAAGCTCCAGTGAAAACATGAGCAAAACTTCATAATTTTATGTCAGGTTTAATTTCTTAATTCTAAGCAGCAAATTAATCACCCTTTTTTTCAAGAAAGACAGAATTTGAAGATGGAATATTTTGCTCTGTATTATCTAAGAATAATTATTTCTGTGTTTCCTGTCAAGTCTTGGTATAAAAAGTGTTTCTCCTATCAGTATAGGAATATGTACTATCACTTCTAGTAACAGTTTCGGTCTTTGTGTCAGTAGAAAAATGTTGATATTAGGGGTGAGTTATTGACTGAAAGTAATGAGAATTGCCTGAGCTATGCTCATACAAACAGAGCTTATTTTGATAGGGAAAAGCACATCAAGATAAAAATCATTTAGGATGCAATTTAAAAACCTTTCTACAACATCCTGGAAAGCAGGAACTGAAAAACTTTAGAGCTCCTGCAAATAATCACCTGGCTCTGTTTTCAGTGCGGCAATTTGCGGCTTGTTTAAGCCTTTGACTCATTTGACCAGAGAAGGTAAAATAAAGAGCAGGGTAAGATGTTGTGAGGAAAGATGATATATTTCCATATCCTACCTGTTTTTCATTAATTTTTTTCCCTTTCATCAATGCCCTTAACCCCTGGTACCTTTCCAAGGCTGGAAAATACACACAGCTTTCAGCAATCTAAGGAGCTGAATTCATCTGAAGGGAGGCTAGCCCTGAAGCATCTGCAAGCAATGTGGAAATTTTAGGTCATCAAAACATTGTAGTCTGGTAGCCAAACACATAATGTCTCAAAAGCTGAAATTAAGCTGGAATCAATGCAATTGGCCCACGTTGGTAGGTCCTTAATCTGTTGTTTTCTCCTGAAATTTTTATCCAGGACAAATCCTTTCAATTTCTGAGGCATGGTAGTGCTTTAAGACCCACAGATGCCAAGAACTCATGCCATAAAGTCAAAGCTGGCTCTTTCATGGTTCACTATTGCCTATTCAGCACCACTAGTCTGTGTTGATGTAGGATGGAATGACTGTGGAACTGGCCAGCTCTTGACCACTTCAATCATTACTATCTGCATCTTAGTTCAGTCATTTATATCTCAGAGAGGGAGAATGAAAAAGAGAATTTTGTTTCAAAGCCTTGCAAATTCACTGCTGCCTGATAACTGACCTGACACTTATTTCAACTGACTTTAAACTGTATGCATTATTCACTATGAGCTATTTGTGGGTAAGCTTTGTTACCTAGGGCTTATGGGGTTATTTTCCATGCTGGTGATTTGGCTGTATTTATTCGTTCTGTGGAGAATAAATTTACTTTTTTTTCCTCTTGGCTTTCCTTAAGGAAAAGACTAGAGGGATGCAATACAAGTCAGAGCCAGAAATAAAAATATACTACTGTTGTCTAGTTTCGTAGAAATGGATATTTTTCTGCTTTACGGAATAAAACTCAATTCTATGGTTTCAATCCAAAGAAGGCATTATTCAGAAGAGGCTGAATATCAGCCCTTGCATGTTAACATAGGGGTTAGGAAAGCCTAAAGGTCAGATTAAAGCACTTGTGTGTGCAGAAATGACAACATGAATGTGACTCCAGATACGATTTCTGTGGATTTCTCACAGCAGGTTGAACCATTGTGAGTTGCTATTTCTAATCGGAAATCTATAAATTTTCTCTGTTCTTTGTCTAGTGCATTTCTGAATATACAATTTTAGCTGCTTCTTATTGTTATATATTACTTTCATTCCTCTATTCCTTGCATGCTGCATTTTGTTCCTTGCATCTTCATCCATCACTTCTTGGTCTTTCTGCCCCATTTACCTGAGTCTCATCTTGCCAATTATAACATACTGAACTCTTCAGAACCTGCTATTTTCTGTAGTAAAAAGTCTGGACTGTTGGCATAATTTCCTCTCTGTGAAGTCATGAGGAGTTTTAGTATTTTCTTAACGAGAAATGGAGATAAACAAAAGCTGCTCTTGAAAATCCTATATTACAGAGCTACTTGAGGAACAGATTAATGTCACAACTCCTTGCCTCATTTGCTTGTTCTTTTTATGTTAGGCAGATCAGCTTGTTAGACCCAAAGCCATAATTAAATAAACCTAACAGTTTAAGAATAATATGTCCTCTTTTTGTTTGTGGGTGTCCAATAGCAGTCAAAAGCAAAAAAAAGGACCACCCCCACAAAAGTATGCAGCTCTGTGAGACTGGTCCTTTTGCTGTTTTCTGTTGTTCTTGATGGGACTTTGCCTCGTTATTTCCATTAAAAATACAGTATGAAGTATTTGTTATCATATTAACCACCATTGCCTTTACAGTTCTGAAATACTGTAAAGGATATTGACTTGAATCTGGTCTCATATGTTATCATCAGAATTTTAAAACTAAGTTCTGAGGATAGGCAATGGTATAAAGAGGAAAACTAGGTCAGTGTTCTGACTTTGAAGGCTGACAGTTGATCATTTTCAGAGTTGCAAACTGAGCAAATGTGATTACTCACTCAGAGGTAACATAATGTAAGCCAACAAACCAGACCCTGCTGAAAGTACCACTGCTAAAGCCAATGCCCACACTGATTTCCAGTGGAACAACTAGATTACAAAACTAGATGCGTTAATCTGCATGCATCTCAAATTAATTTGTCTCAGCAGGGTGATTACAATGTATGTTAAATGAAACCAAAATGAGAACAGAGTTTGAAGTGCTCACAAGAAACTTACCACTATCTCTGGTAAGCTTGAGAATAGAAAGAAAGGATGATCGAGCACAATGATGTCTCTCAAGAGCTCTTTGTCCAAGTATGGTTGATTCCTTTTTTCTGTTTGCCATTATGCTTGTGGGAAGACATCTCAAGTAATTGTACAACCTGCTACTCCAGCGGGATAGGAGTTGCAGCTGTAGAGAGATGTAGGCAGAATTAAGAAGGAGGAAACACAGAAGGCTAAGCAAGGAGAAGAGGTGATGCTAAAATGTGAATGAGAAAAACACACATTGTAAGGAAGAAGGAAAAAGTGGGAAAGGATGAGTTATAAGGGTCTGTATGTAAGACAGAGATGGAGAGTGGTAGAGTTTTGATTTCAAGCAAAGATTATTTTTTCTGATCCAGATTGAGCTGTGTTAGGATACATGAAGATACAAGCAGAATCATGACTCCAAACTGGAGAGAGCAGTGGACTGCTTGCCCATCAGAATTCAATATAAGCATGCTTCTGTTCAACCAAACCTTTCCAGTAAAACATCAAGGACTGAACTGTGTTTTTATGGTGTTGTGAATCTTGGATAACCCTCTGGACAACAGTGCTGTTAAAGCAAGTGTGAAATGAAAATAGCTTTCTGATAGAAAGTGCTTATCTGTAAAAAAGAAAAACATCCATGTGTTCTAGGATTGTGTTCATCAGTGGTGAACATCTAGTACTTGTGAATCAAGTTAAGATCTTCTCCCCCCCCTGCCCCCCGTGAAGAAATATATCCCCTAGGAGTATTTTCTCTCTGACTGATTTGTTTCAAGCCAAATGATTGACATTGCTTGTAATTTTCATCCTTTGTATGGAAATTACAACTGTTGTGTTTGTCAATGTCTCATTCTTGTTTAAAGCTTCCTAAGCTATTTACTTTGAGAAAAACTAAGTGGCATCTCAGAGTTCCCTACATTAGTCTGAATATAAGAGGATGTCTTTGTATTTTACATTTGAGGGCTTTTAATTGAATCAAGTCTTCCTAATGGAAAAGGGAATTGCAGTATACCTGGATTAATTTTCATCATTTGTTAGACATAACATCATGTTTGTCCTCATGTTGCTTTTTAACTAAATGCACTGTTTTTAAGGTTCTGCAGGCTACAAATGTTTTGGGGAAGGGACAGTCTTAGGTCTGTGAAGTGCCACACACAGAAGGGTGACCTTGGCTCCTAACTGGGTTTACCGATCATTACTGCAACTCATGCAAATAGTAAAAATATTTTAAAACTGGACAAAAATATCTAAGAGTGTACAGGAAAGACCAAACACCAAACAGAAGGGGGGGGGATAAATTATATGTCCTTAATAAACCCCTACTTTGATGTTGCATGAGGGCCATGACCTCACTGGTTAAGTTGAGGTGTTCAGGATCAGCATGAGCAGATGTGCCATGTGTCCTGATGACTATGGGAAGAAGTTGACTGGGACCCTGGAGAAGAAAATGTCTGTCAAAGTGCTGAGGTTCTTTTAGGCTGTATGGGCACACTGATGAAAGCTTCAGTTTCACTGTCAGAGCTCCAGAAACAGGTTCTGCAGAGTGATGGAGACCTACCTCAAGTCATGCTCCTCCTTTTGCTGGCTTGTGCCAGTGAGCGTTCTAGTACAGAATCTAGCTCTTTCTCTTTTAAAAATCAAAGTTTTCCTTAAGCCAAAATCCTCGCATTAGAGAAAATTATTTTTGTGAGTCCATTGTAATACTCAGAGTTCCTTGTAATCTATGACTTTGAGAGTGCAGTTCCCAGTGCAAAAATGGGCTTTACAATCTATGAGTTGCTTTTTCATTGCCAAGTGTTTTACCAGATTAAAATTTAGTCTTTTGTTAGCCTCAAAACACTTTGAGTCCCCAGGCAAGCAGGGCTTCATGTACCTGCTTCTTACCTATCCGAATTCTTCAGCTCTCTGCTTCTGGCAACCTCTAAAATAAACTTCATACATTGTTAATGCCTGAATCTGCAGCACAGTGAAAGCTGAAACAGTAGAAACATCATAACAATAAATTGAATCCAACATAAAAGTAAGACATCAGCTGTAATATTGGCTGCATTATTGCATGTTGCATGTAACTTAATATAAAGCTCTGGGATCCATTTAAGTGAAACTGCCCCAAAATTTCAGACTGAGCAGCAGAAGCAGCCTGGCTGTGTAACTGAAATCCCCCTGAGGTAGGTAGTGACTTGCATCCCTCTTGAAGCGATCAGGGTTTATTGACTATTATGGAGTACATGGGGGGCTAAATGATAGGGACTAATGTACAGAGGGAGAAACATCTGTACAGTACCGGAGGTGATATGTATGTGCTCATCTTGGGTTTATAACATAGCAAGTCAATTTATGTTGCAGTGGGTGGTAGAAAAGGAGAAACAAACCTCAGGATGAAGGTCTTTGAAAGGTATGCATCTACAGTTGTTTTTTTTTCCCCTGCTGGTTTTTGGAAGATCTGTAGGAACGATCAATTTTATCATCCTTTTAAAAGTTTAGTGGCTGAAGTAATCCTTTTTGAGGCAATGCTTATAACAACCTGAAGAAACTTTTAATGACTGTAATAGTTTGTTTTCCTTTCTCAGCAGGAAGAAAAAAAATTTTTTGCCAACCTGAACATTTTTGCTAAATCCAGAGCAATCTTGTGTCAATTTCTAAACAAATATGTTGTTTCAAAATAGAAAGTCAGAATATTTCTTTTTTGAAAATATTGAAACTATTTCTTCTAGAGAATGTAAAAATAAATTGTCATAATATTTAGCCCTCCATCCTTTCCAAATTGGCGAATAATTTTGATCTCTCCATAACTTCCATCAGATGTATTATTCATCCATTTCTTTAGCTTACTAATGCTTTCAAAATCCTATCTGGTAGTGACTCCACAAATCAAAATCTCCCACTATTTTCAGTAGTCTGAGACTCCGTCCTATTCTCTTGGATAACCCTAGTAATACAAACCTCCTTTTTTATTTATTTTATTTTTTTAATTCTGTGAACTACACAAACACAATATAAGTCATATATAGACTCAAGTCTTCTGGAATATGGAACACTGCAACATGACATGCCTTCTCAGCATTATGGGATATCTTGAGCACATCAAGACCATCGTCTGTTTTTTGAGGTTTTTTTGGCTCCTGATAGAATGACTTGGCCTCAAAATCCTTACTCAAGGTCAACTTTCCCTTTACACTTACTGACTTGGTGATCTAGAGCCATGTAGAAGATATCAAAGCTACCTAGAAGACATTTTGAGCCAAAATGCCAAACAGCTTTCTGTAATAGCATGAAGCAGTTCTATGCAAAACACAAAGCTTCTGTCTGAGGCTGTCCTTCAGAGGTAGAGTATATATGCATGAGAACACAGAATAAACACTCCCAAAAGAGCTTCCTAGCAAATAGCTGTAAACGTGCATGGCAACAGAGAAGCTCCATTATATGTGCAATGGTCTATCAGCAGAAGGAGGAGAGGACAAAAGCAAAGGTTGTTCAGGTTTGCAGTCCTCCTTTTAAGGGTTAGGCTCTTCCTCCAGCACCAGAGGAAAGAGAGCAGTCACCCTGGGCTCTCTACAGATGGCTGAGTTGACCTCTGAAGGCAACTGTCTCCCTGTACATCCCACTGTCTCCCTGCTCTCCTACTCCATAGGTTGCAGGAGTAACACCTATCCCAAGTCATGCAAGAGATACCCACTAATTCCAACACTGGGCAAGCAGGTTTGAAAGCATTTACACAGAAAGAAACAGGTTTTCTGTGAAACACTTCTGCTTTTCAGGACAGAAAGTGATCCTGTGCTGACATTCCCTGGGTAACAGAGGTGTCCCTAGTAAAATAAATGACAACTGAAGGTCACCTTTTCGTGTAAGTTTTTTTATCCTGCATCACTTCAGTCTCCTATGAAATGGGGTGGTTCCTCCCATGTGGACTTCCCACTTCTGTCCTCAAATTTCTTATTCAGGCTGTGTGAACAAGGGCAGGGACAATGCTCTTGGTCTGCACAGATTTGCTTAAAAATGGTAGCAAACTTAAATTTGGCTCTGTTTTTAAATTATTATTCCAATAGTATACACTTATAATTTAGCCTTGTATTCTGGACTACTAGATAGGATTTACTAGTATAAAATATAAGAAATAAAATGATACTACAGCTTAAGAAATAGCACAGAATAACATTTACTTAGGGTAGCAAAGAATGAGTAAAGTTAGAGTCAACATATCTTTATCTTGGCTCTAATTGTACTAATTTAGATGACTATACAGCATAGATGGGAAAAATTCACAAACAAGAAATAAACTGAGACTGGCCAGTCATGCAGGTCAGAAAATCAATGTGTTCAAAAAGCCAGTAGGTGTATTTCTAACCATTGTTTAGAATAAACTGACATGTTAGATACAGTCATGGGAGGAGAGTGACACATTTTATATCAGTGATAAAGTGTTGAGGTCTCTGAAAATAGCATTCCTCTGGCTTTGGACTTGCAATTTGTTCCTTGGTGAACCAAGATTTTACTTGTAATTTTGTTTCTAAATTCAGGTAATTGAGGTGACAGTTCTTTGTAACAAATAGGCCATCCATTTTTGATTTTTTTTTCAAGACAGAATATCATTTTAGTCTAATCTTTTTGTTGCTCTTACATTGTATAATCACATTTCATACAGCTAACGTATGTATTTTCACTGTTGTAAGAGTCTTGTATCTTGTTATTCTTTTACTCATTCTATGCTATTTTAATGTTTTGTTAAAGTTATTTTTTGTCTTATGCTTTGAAAAGTAATATTTCACTGAAACTTCAGTTTCTCTTATAATATCTAGGTTGTATCTTGTGACCAAAAAGCAGATGATGTCTTGAGAGGACAAAGGCAAGTCTGTACATCAAAATATTTGTTAGCCAGCAGATAAATTTGCATTAATAGAATACCTAGCAAAACCTTCCAAAGTGAGAAAACGGCCATTTAGTATTTGCTGCCTTGTAATTTCTTCAGTCATATACTTCTATTTTCTACATTCTCATACCCCTTCACAAAATATGTTTAAATGTGGAAAAGATGCGCTTGTATGATTTAGATACATTCTTTGTTAGAAGTAGCACACAAGTTCTTTACTTGTACATATAAAGAATGTAGATTTATGATTTTGAGCCATTTTTGTTCTGGGTAACTTCCCATTTAGTTGTGAAATAGGAATGTTGTTTTTTGTTTAGTTTTTTTTCCGAAGACACAAGGGTCTCCAGGAGATGAAGTGGTACTTGACAATCCCTGAAAAAAAAGATGAGGATGGGATTCTTCAAGTAAGAAGTTGAAGAATCTTAGTGCTTTTGCTTTTTCAGGGAAATAAAGGGCTGAAGTTGTCTCCAGTGAGCTTCTTTCTTGATACTGTTGGGTTAGGGACTACTGATCCCCAGGTGCTGATTCAGGAAGCTGTGATTCATAGCTAAGGCCAAAGTGTTGAAGGCTTTTCTGTCCTCACGGAACATAAAGAGGGGGAATCCCTTGAGACCTTGGTTTGTCTCTGGGACCTTAGGCAACCCCTGGATTCCTTTTTGATTTGTGGTTTCTGTGGGATGGCACAAAACAACTGATTTCTCTTATGTTAAAAGCTAGAGTTCTCCTGAAGCTTGCCAGCCTGTAGAGATAGAACCTGTCACTAATGTAGTGTATTTAGCTTTCCTTCAATTCAGTTCTTTGTACTTTTAAGTGTTAGGCATTTTATATACTGGCTCAAAAAATGTAGTATTGGAGGTTTCTCAAAGAGAATGACTGTCAAAGGAATCTTGGGGCTATTCTAGAGAGAAAACAGGACCTAGATTTATGATGAGGTTTTTGTCTATATCAACGTTAAGAACTAGTTTCATTTTTGCAATAATAAAAAGCAATTCGGCTTCACATTGACAGTCAACTTGGTATGAATACATGTTGCAATTTAAGAACTTTTCAACTTAAAATATTACTAATGTCCTGAATCTATTTTTTGTATTAGAAAATTAAATGAAGTACTTTTCATTTACACCAGCACACAGACTAGGCACATTTAATGCAATTGATACAGCTAGATGAAAGGGTGATACATTTTGAAACAAAGACAGATGTGAATCAGTGATTTTCTTCATAAAAGTATGTAATTAAGTAATCTTCTGCTCTGACCTATGGGAGAAGAGGAATCTTGGCTGCAACAAACATGTAAATAGCAGCCCTGTATTTTGAGGAACAAAGGGTGATATTTACAGCAAAGACAGCGTATTATCAGTGTCATCATCTCTCTGTAGTTAACAGCAACCATTTCCAAAGGGTCCCCCAATGTTACAAATTTTGCCATTCAAAATCTGCAAAACAGTGAACATTTGCTTTTTCTTTTTTTTTGTTGAATTTTTTTCTCAGTGTACAATTATATTTGCCAGAACACCATTTGCATAAAATATGCTGGTGCCATTTTAAATATTAGTAGCTCAGGTGCCAAAGAGAGTCTTTCCAGGTCCCCCATCTTGCAAGCATGGTCTCCTTGTCCCTGTTTTGTATTTCTCTGCAGGACACAATGCACAGTCTTCTTTGCACTGTTAGAGCCAAAAGATACATTTGGTAGGCACATATGGCTGGCTCACAAATACTTCTGAATAATTCTCTTCTACCTTGAGAAGGGAAGCCAGCAATCCTCCTCCCTTCTTTTTCCATTTAATCAGTGTCATGCTAGTCTGGATTTTAGTGGTGTAGGAGAGATTTCTGAACTGTTCAACATCCCTAGGCATAGGTTTTTCTCTAAGTTTTCAACTCAGGACTTCTGCTCTACTGAATTTCCTTTCTTCTATCTTATTTTTGCTTGGTTTGTCTCTCATCGGACACCTCCTGTCTCCATTAGAATTCAATGGAAGTAAGACAATTTTTCTAAGTACTTTTTTACCAGCTGACACACTCCACTGTTGTATCAAAATGAACTCTGTTCATCGACACATTATGACTGTAATATTTGAAACAAGATTCTTACTGGTTGATAATTTAATGTAGCTTTGAGGCTAGAGTTAGGTTTTTCAAGTGTTATTAAGTTACTCAAGCCAAAAATATTCAAATAATGCTTCCCCATTGTGCACATGTTAATTTATAAGGTGAATTAACACTTATTTTCACGTTCTTTTTCCGATGTGCCAAGAAGAGGAGCAGAGAGCACACATATACTAATTAAAATATGCTAATAATGGAGTGAGCCTGTTGGAGTCTCAAGTACCAAGGTTTAGATAACTATCAGTTTCTTCTGCAGTTGCAATTATTCTGCATCAGTTGTTCTCTATCTGTCCCTTTTCACCAGACCGTCGGGTAGAAGCAGGACCTGATGCAAGGCTTGCTGAGCCCAGAGAATCTATTTGGCATATCAGTGGATGTGGTGAGGGAGGGAATTCAATGCTGTGCTGGGGATATAGACATGAAGCTAAAAACCATGAGAGTTATCATGGAAGGTTATGGTGAAGTAATGACTATTTGGCATGCTTTGTGGACCAAAATTCAGGAACAGCAGCTGCTGATGATCAGGACTGGTTAAATGCATTTAGATTCATTAAAAAAAAGAATCTTTGTGACTTGCAGTCTGGCAAGTGTTTCCTTTATGGCAGTGTAGAGCACTTACATAGGTAGTGGACAACATATGCAATCAAATAATACATTAGAATACACATTACTTAGAGATCGTTTTTTTTTTTTTTAATATATTTGCATTCTGTGGGTTTTACTTGCTTGAAAGGTTAAAAGTCTGTGACAAACAAACTTTCTATTACTGGAGATCAGACTGAGTCCTGAGACAAACTGTCTGAATCCTGAATTTTGTGTATGTGGTCAGCTGCTACTGCATTAATACTGAATGTTTTTGAATCCCTCCTTGACATTTCTAGCACAGTGAACTTTTGGAAGATTTAGAGTAGGTAAGATTGGTCACCAAAAATCATGAAGTAAAAGTTACTAAGAGAACAGAAACAAGTGTTGGATTTTGTCCTTATTCCCATCAGCATGAACACCTGTTCTTTCTTTTTCCAGTATGTTTTGAAGCAATAACCTTCAATGACTCTACCTGTATCAGGTCATGGACTATATTATTGGCCTATTTTCCTCACAGATGTAAGGACTGTAGTGCTACTTCTCTTTGGCTAACTTTTCTCAGTGCAGACTCGGGAGTCTATCTTGTTTTCAGCTTAGAGAGAGAAATTGTCACCTTTAGATAAAGCTTGATAGGAAAAAAATGCTGGCTTATCATTATTATTTCTACTCTGTGGCCCTGAACAAACCATTCCTGCAAATATCTGGTCTTTTTGCAGTCTGTGAAATGGGCACAGTAATGTTTTCTTATCTTTGTTTCTCTGTAGGAGGATTGTAAGAATTAATGTGTTACTGTTTTGCTGTTCTTTTATAGATTAGAAGATCTCTGTGTATTCAGGTGTTATCTGGGAATACAGATTGTGACTGTATATTTCCCTCAGTTGTCCTGCAGTTAAAGCATGCTGAAAATCAAATGATACTTCATTTATATAAGGAAGATCACAAGGGACAAATGTGTGCTATTTAGCTGAAATATATTAAAATGGTTTTTTAATTATTTTTGTAAAAAAAAGTTAGTTTTCATGTAGCATACTAGAGGGAAAACAGCAGAAATGTACATCCTTTGGAGCCTGAACAGATATCGTGCAGATATATTTTTTTTATGAGAACTGGATTCACATCAATAAACATTCAATAACAGACCCTCATTAGTATAGTGATCTACTCAGGAAGTTTTTACTTCTAGTTGTATGGCTGGACCTGAGTACATATCATATGATATGTCTTCACATATCATCTTTCTATAAACTAAACAGTTCTTATGGATACTGATATTTTTTAAAAAAGAAATTATTTGAAAGCACAGAAATTACTGTCTCTTACATAAATATTTGTGTTTTCTCAGTCATTATATGTTTTTGTGTTTTGTTGTTGTTGTTTTAATTTAAAACTCCCTATCATCAAAGGAAAAAAAAAAAGTGGAGTTGAAGAAAAGGTGTAGATGTACAAGTTGGTTCTGAATTGAAGTACCTGGTATTGGCAAAAAAAGTACCATCAGTCAGTAATAAGAAATACTATGACAAATAATTCTGTAAAGGGCTACAATTCTGAATAATGGTAAGAGATGAAAAAATTAAAAAAAATATAGCATCCATTTTTCTTTCAATACCACTACTAATAATAGGAGTCAATTGTGTACTGGGGAAGCTTAAGAATCTGGGACATTTCATTAGCAAGAATGATTGCGTTTCTAAGCTTGCTGAAGTTCTTATTTCACAGTCTTGCTGAAATGCTGTTGAACTTAACACACAGTTCCCTTTCACAGTGGAAAAAAAAACAAACCCAGAAGATGGAGGAAAGAAGGAAAACTTCTGAGTGCATTCTTTAATAATGTAGTATAACTTCATGGACAATCACACTTTCTACTGGCAAAGCTAAATCTAGAAGAGATGAACATCTGAATTCTTCGTTAGTAAAATTTTAGTTCTAAAAAATGAATGTGAAACAGAATGAATTTGGCTGAAATTGACTCTTTCTCTTACCCTAGCCTCTACCACAAAAACCACCCTATGTAATCAGGCCATCTACAAGCCTACCAGGCAGCCTCCAATAAGTAGCAAGTCTCTCGGCCAATTTCAAACAGATTTGACAGACAAGTATAGTTTTTCAGAATTAAAGTTTTATATCTGTCTTGCCACAATTGACATCTGTGCAGGGGGTAAACCCCAAAGCAGTGTTCTTTAGTTCAGTGGGAGCTAAAGTGCCCTCTTCTGCCTCCTAGCCAGTTAGTCAGCAGAGAGGGAACCTGAGGGACTTCTGTTGAGTCTGAGGTCAAAGAAAAGAAGCAACAAGTTGCTGGTCTGTGATTCTTCACTGGGGGCTGTGTAGAAATGCAGAAACCAACCAGATGGGAATCAGTGTGTTGTTAGTTGTGGTGCTTCTGGAATTCATTTGTTACTGAAATGAACTGGTGTAAATGACTTAGTACTCAATATCCATTAGGAAAAGAATTAATTACTGTGATCTGAAAAATGCAGTGAATTCTGGTGTAAAGAGGATACAAGAAAAGATAAAAGTTATATTGTTCTTTCACATAAGACAGCATTGCATGTGGAGCTTCCTTCAGCTTTCCAGCATTGTATTTGCACTCAAACACATGGGTACTGATCTTGTTTGAAAACACTTTTAACTCTTAAATGAAGTTGGAGATTTCTTTGTTTTACGGTTAGTATTGAAAGATCTTAATAAGGCCCATGAAATCTGAAGCAGATTGCTGGAGATACACACTGACACAAAGTGAAGTCAAGTGTACAGTAACAGCCTTGGCCAAAGTGAGGTGATGCATGGATGACTTGGTTCAAAATAGAGAGTATGACCTTTGGCATAATGAATGAGATCTGCTGACTGCTCAGAAATAGTATCCATACACTATGGCATAATAAGGTTCAAACATGATTTAATAAAGCAAGAGGTCTTGTATCAGAGAATTCTAGTTAAGCATTTGGCTAAATTGCAGAGTGTAGTGTCAACTGATGCTTAAGGCAGAATCTACTAGAAAATTTGCTGAAACACATACATGCACACACATGTTCTGCTACACTGATCTTATACAGGAATTGGAATTAAATTCCTTTGAGCTAATGAATTCCAAAAGTGATGAAGGCTGTTGCTCATTTGTTTGTTTCCTCTGAAGATGCTTTGCCTTCACACACTGTCTTATCTTGCCAAGTACCACAAACTACATCTTTTGCCAGTTTTCTTGGAGTGTTTCCAACAGTAGAGTAACCTATGAAGCAAATGCACATTTACTGTTTGATCTAATATGCATTAGTAATGTATCAGTGAAGACATTTTCACATTGAACAAACAGGACCTGGTCAGTGAGTGATGATGTGCAATGAACATAGTTACCTTTTGTGGCCTTGATAATGACAATGCAAAAAGCAAAATTGTGTTCCAGTAAAAAAAAAAAAAAAAAAACCCAAAAAAAACACAACAAAAACAATGCAGAGGAGGTGTTTAGTTGTTTCTGTAAAAAGTGTAGTTGACAATTTTGGGATTCTTTTTACCAGCATACAAGGACACCATAGATGCACCTCACAGATTTAAGTCTCTGTCCATCCTATCAGTAGAACTCAGATGTTGAGTTTAGTATTTTATGTTTGCAATGCTCTCATGTGTCAGCAAGAAAAGATAGTGGGCCAGATGGCACTAGCCTTTTGGACAATTAAGAATGGGCCCAGTATAATTTTAGCCAAGCAGGTTGATGGATGCCCCCTGCTCAGAGCTGATGGGTGCTGTTGGCTAAGATGGTCATGTGGAGTGCATCAAAGAGACGTGCCTTTTAATTTTGTGTGGCAAAAATGAGCACAAACTTCCTAAGCATGTCAGTATGTGCTCTTGGTACAACTATGAGCAAGAAAATGCTCAATATTCTTCAGTGTGAGAGGCCTAAATGGTACCTCAGTGACATTTTTGACATCTTGTAGATCAGCATTTTGAAGACAAGGATGAGAAGTTAGATAGATGAATGAAGCGTGGAGATGACTCCCTCACGTATCTCAGAAAATCCAGATGAGCCTTTCACTTTATTAAAGGAAAAGGATTTTGCATGTCATGCTATAACAGATACCATTTTGAGATAAGGGCTGGTTTTCAATAATACTGTTCTTATTTGATACTTAAAATTACATATTTGCATTTACAAGGTGTTAGTGTTTGGGTTGTACCTCAGATGTTGTTATTTTAATGTCAGAATCCCTTGCAGTGAAATTTTAGTAACTGCCAAGCAGAGAAACAAAAACAATATGTAAATTCTGTTCACAAACATAAGCAACTTAAATTATTTGAGACTGATCAGGAAACTATTTTTTTCCTTGCTGATTTTGGGGGAGTGGTAATAATTTACAATAATTTTTTGGGAAGAATTTTAATAGATCTATTTGGCTTGGAAAATATGTATCAGAGAGTATCTGTCTTTTAAATCTAGTAAAATAACAGAGGCTTCAAAACATATTTTTGAATGTGAATACACAATATATTCTACACTATCAATTCTGTCTTTGAGCTATAAATGTTTTTGTTGCCATACCAACAGTTTGGTCGAAAGCTCAAATCTGCTAGACATATATGCCTTGGATGTGAAGGACTTTTCCTTTCAATAATTTTGGCTTCCTATTCACTTTTCATAAGATAAACTTCTGTGACATCCTGTATTATAAAGTACAATACAACAATGGGAAAATACACTGGTTCTTTCATGTGGTATGAATAGAGTAAGGAACAATTTGATATAATGAGCCGGAGGCTTTGGCAGTGGACACTTCCTCTCATCTCTCTTTTTTTTGGTTTTGTTTTCAGTTTTTTGTTGTTGGAATTTTTGGGGGTTGGTTTGTTTGTTTGTTTTGTTTTTCTAACCAGGCTCCCCTGTATTCTAACAGAAAGCTTTCATGTAACTTGTTCCAAGTCATTCTTACCTGATGACCTATGGGTTTAATTTCTGTAGGGTTTGCGTCTCCCCTAAATCTTTCCTGCAGTCTATAATGGAAAATACATTTCTTTGCTTAGCAGCTTGGTGTATATAAAAATCACAGCTTCTTTTTTTGGTTCCCATGACACCTATGCAAAATACATAAATATTTTAATCCCAGACCTAGCCTAGTGTGGGCTTGTTTTAAAATTTTAATTATGTAAACAATGAAAATAGAGATAGATGTAGATAGAAGGTAGTGAAAGAGCAGGAGAGAAATACTCATATATGGAAGAAGTCATATGATGTCAATGTGTAGTGATCAAGTTAAGAAATGCTTTGCATGAAAAATTGTAGATCTTACCTGTCACACCATAGAATGAAAATTTATATACCATTTAAGTGTCATCTTGCAGCTAAAGGAACTGGTTTGGGTTCATGGTGATTACATGAGACCAAATAGAAGATTAGAAGAGCAAGTTGTCTTTGGGATTTCTGAAGCCAGGCTTCAAAAAAATTTTTGAGATATTCCCTTTTGCATTTGGTCTGTTGGATTTTTGACCTGAGTAGGTAGGTCAGAAAGAGTTAATGAAAGACTGGAGTGTGCCTGAAAATATTATATTTGTGCAGCTTGTTATTCTGAAGTATAATGTCAACTAGACATACAAATACATCCTTGTGTGTATATCACTATGTAAGTGTGGCTCTTCCCTCATTTCCTGGATCTTCCATGGATGCATAACTCAACTGCAGTAGACTTAACTTCAGGCATATTACTCTGTCAGCTTTATCTAACATATAGTGTTCAGAGGTAGATTGCAGATTCACCTTTGCTTTAGAAATCTGTTGCTGTTTTTTTCTGTCCTAGAAACCACTAGCTAAATTTATTTTTGTCCCTTCAGATGACAGATGTAACCCCGTAGCCCAGTAAATTTGAGGGCATTATTGGTTGTAATAGGCCAGGCTCTGTTGTGGCCTTTCTGGAGACTTGGTTTAGCTTGCAGCACCACTTATCTAATGACCAGGTGACTATTACCTACTTTTTCTGGTGTTTAGTTATCTCTCTGTGACTGTGATGCTTATTGTTATTTCTGAAAGTAGTACATAATAAAAAGTTAATTGCATGTGAAATGAACTACCTGTAAGGCCAGAATAAACTGCAGCATGGAGGGTGGGGGTGACAGACAGAGGTCTTAAAAACAGAGGGGTATATTGATACTGGAGACTCCAGGGCTATGAGCATGTCTCCAGTGGCCAGTGAAAGAATGCAACTTTGGCAAATTTGTTATGCCTGAGACAGATTTTAACAAGTGTTTTAAAATATAAAGAAGATATACAGTGAATTGACTCACTCTTTGGACTTGTGGACCGATGAAGAAAAAGCAAGTTGTAGAGCATGTTAGCAAACATAAGAATTGCTCTACATGAGGAAGAGGGAAACCATCTGCATTGCTGTCCTCCTGGAAAGACTCTCTGGATGCTGAAGGCTACTCTTCTTTTCTCCCCTCTTCTCCATCACTGCTTAAAAGATTTAAGCATTAAATAAATGATGTAAACAAATTAAAAGCAAAGATTGAGATTTGGATGGCTTTAATTAAACTGGAGAGGAAGTACACTTTGCAAAAGGTTTCTTAAAGGAAAATGAATTCTTTTTCACTGTGTCCTGCTAAGCCATTCAGCGCTACTCATTTTGGGAGATAGCATTGCTTAAATGCAATAGCAAATATGCAGGGATGGCATCACTGCAATCACACGTGAGTTGGTGTTTTCTCTAAATCCTTCTTGTGTAGGCACTTAGATTTCCAAAAATGTTTTCCATTTGACACAATTTATCATTTTTGGTGTCTAAAAAAGCAGCTTATATTGTTCATTTTCATCATAGGAGAGTCTGAGAGATTATTAGCCAACACGCTTTACTTGTATTAATGTAAAAAAAAAAAAGAAAAGAAAAATTAAATTACACGGTCTATCTCTTACTCAGCCAGCTGGCATGATGACTTCAGTAGGAACATTCATGTAATTGTTCACCAGCACAAGAACACATCTCCGATAGACTATAGGATATTTTTATTTGCATTTATTTGAATAAAAATTCATATATAATCTCCTTAAGCAAGACAAATAATTTCCTGTTTCATTGCAGAAGGGCTTAAACCTTAATGGTTTACTAAGGTCTACTACACATGCATGCAAATTGTACTGTAATATGTCTTTTTTTTTTTCATTTGAAAATACTGGTAAGTTGCTTTCTGGTAGCTCAGTGGTTAAAGAAATGAAATGTTGCTCACTCAGTCTCAAACTGGAGTGGCTAAACCTGGTACTACAAAAGGAAATTAGCCTTTCAACATTACGGAGCTAAATAAAGATAATGCAGATGTGCTAGGTTGGTTGTTGCTTGTAATCACTGAATGTTTCCTGTGGGCTCAGGATCCATTTCTGGAACAGATAAAGGGAGGTGTCTGCATTGGAGCTGTATTTCTTCCTTAGAAAAGAAATACACACTTGGCAAATCTGTTTAGCATTTGTTCTAGGAAAAAAAGTGAGTTTGAATATTGTTATGGTGTAAAAGTTTAAAATGCATTGTGCTTAGTTTTCCACTTAGAGAGAGAGGGGTGTAAGGGCAAGAAGGCTCACCAGTAGCCTGCTTATTGCATGACAAGAACTTCTTTAATAGCACAGTCAAGTTAGGTACTTTGCCCAGTAAAGCCACCCCTGATATTAAGTTCACTTCACTGTAGGAGATCACGCCCAAGGCCCTTTTACAGGCTTTTCTATATGAGCCTGGAGCTTCATATACTCAAAGCCAAGTTTTGCTTTTCCAGATGAAAATATACTGTAAGGGAGAAATAGTACCCAAATATAACACCTGTGTTTGCTTCTTCTGCCTTTAGAACTGCCCACCTTATTATTTTAATATGTGATGATTATACCCTTTTTTTTCAGTGATATGGTTGAGATTTATCTACAGATTAAGAGACCTCAACTGAATTGTCTCAGTTTGGGTGTCCAAGTATATGTCATGTGACTGAGCTCCCACTATAGTTACTGAAGAGCAAGTCAAGACAACCTAAAAACCAGTCCAGTCCTCTAAAGCAGACACATGCTGCCTGAAGCACCATCTAGTCTCTGTTGCATGTGATTAAATTATCATTGTAATTGTAACTTTGGCATCTAACTCACATATAGGTATATAAGAAGACATGCTTCCTTGTACACACATAAATTAGGGCTTCATACTGTGAAACTGAATCACAACAAGTATATGTATTTTAAGATCTGTAGCATATAGTACAATGTGTGGAATATAGGTTGCAATTGGGTTTAGTGAAAGTATTTCTGGAAGATTTTTTTGAGAGACTGACAGTAGTGAAATTATGTTTTTAGATCTTCTATGAAAGAATAGTGTCTTAGTTTGTCCTTTCAAAATGGCTTTTAAAATTTAAATAACTGTTTCCTACAAAATACCAAACAAAAAAAAAACACAAACCCCCATTAATTTAGTATAGCATTATTTTCCTTGAAAGAGAACTTTTAAGTTTCAATCCTCCATGGGTCAAACCTAAATTCTGAAATCCATACAATTGCCTTTTCTCATAACTGTGATGACAATTTCTATACCTACCCATGCAAGCATAAACTGTGATTTCCTTTATGAACATACCTTAAAAGGGGTCAAGCCAGGTCTTGCAGTATCTTCACTGTGTCTTCTCTCCTGACCTGCAAATACCAAATGTTCCACACTCAAATAATATGGCATGCTCAGGGAGTATAACTCCAGGGAATATAGAAAGTGAGCTTTACAGAAATTCAGAGTGTAGTGGCAGACTTAAATCCACAAGGAACTCTTGAGTATTGTCACTGTCTTGTAAGATTTAAACAGGTGTGTATCCATCTGAATGCTCACTTGTTGGCTTGGGGTTTTTAAGCAATTGCAAAGTATACATGCAGCCAGTAGCATTTCAATGTAAATGTGATGGAGAGGTATAAACACCACAAGCTGGACTTTCTATTTTAAGTCGGTGTGAGGATATCCACAAGTACTCAGTTCACTTCAGAGTAAGTCCTTCCCTAGCTGGCATCATGACCTGTTTAATATGGGTTGACCTGCAGGAAAAAATGATCATTTAGTAGTGACCTTACCAAATCCATTCTTCTTAGGATATAGATAACTGAGTCTTTGATAATTCTGTTCTACGGTAGTAAAAGGTATTAGGAGCTTACACTTTGGCTGACAAACCATGTATCAAAACTAGAAACAAGCAGATCTCTAAAGCTATTCAGTTGCCTGGCCTGTGAAAAAAAGTTGTGTTTCTATAGCAACTGCAATGGGCCAGCAATGATGTCATTGCCCAACAAACAGCTGAAACGCATATCACCGTACTGCAAATACTGGATAAACATTGAATCATCTAATTGCTAGTTTGAATAATGTTGCCACCTTCTTCAACAACTTGCTATAGAGAAGAAAAGGACTCATACCTGACTGGTCAAAATAGGAACTACATGCAATAATTTGAAAGAGGGAAAAATGTCTCTGTTGCCAAACTCTGTTAGTTTCAAACATGCACAATGTAGAAAACTACTGAAAATAATTTTTTTGTTTTGGTTGTAGTCAGCTGGAAAAACTTTCTGTGGCTCTAGATGTAAATTCTGAGAGTACTTCTACATTTTTTGCTGAAAATAATTACTCAAACTGAGTTATTGGCACACCTGCACCTGGCTGGCATTGTAGAGAGGAGCTCTCTGAATGATGTACAAGCCCAACAGTTGGTACAATAGTTGCTGTTTGACATTCTCTTCTGTCTAGGCTTGAAAGAAAGGACTCTGTCTCCACATTTTGGAAAGAACTATAATTTTCCTTGAATTATTTTCCAAAAGTCAATGGACAAGTGCAAAGAGTCAAAATTCCAAAAAACATTTATCATGCTTTATTAATTTATTATCAAGTTGATGGAATATTTTTCTGCTGAATTTGTATAGAAGAGCTGCATAACACTTCTGGTAGGAATACTTTCTTCTTGTTCCAAATTATGGATTTTGTCATTAGTTATATCTTGCTGTCTGACATGGTTTCCACTGGCCTGGATATCTATAGGCTTCCATTTTCAAGCAGAGTCACAAGTTTCAGTCCTTCTGGTAGGACCTGTTCACTGCTGTATGCCCATGCTTTTGTATCTGAAAAATTACTGTCTTTTTCTCAGATCTTTCCATAAATCTATTAAGAAAAATCTTGGTGTTTATGAGCAAAGTCTATTTGACTCTTTCAGACCCACCCCTCACTTGTATATTCATTTCTAAAAAAGTAATTTGCTAATTAATCAGTGGTACTCTTAGCCTGCTCGGTAACTCTAAGTGTTGTGTGGCTCCTATTAGGACAGATTTTCTGTCCCCATCATTCAAAGAATTCTGGTTTCTTTCATGGTGAGAGAAGAAATGTGAGCTCTTCGCTTGTCTTTTTGTATTTCTGTTGACTCTCCCAGAGAAGATGATTTGGGCAAGTTCTTATGCAAGATGCTACACAGGCTGTGCTTAGACCGCTGCAGTATGTCTGCCCTGCAGTCTGCACTGCAGTGGGACTTGTGCTGCATTTCCAGTTTCACCTATGTTTCTTCTTTCCAGGTCTTTAGTTTTGAAATTACTGTTAACTTTTGGAGTGCTGTATCCTTTTAAAAATCCTTTTTTCCTTCTGTAAATTTATTACCAACTTTATTCTGTACTGCTTTTTCCTATGCATGTTTTAATAACTCTGGTTTAATTTTTATTATTTTCATATCTTCATTAGTATGCATGACTTTCATTTTGTTACAATTTTCAACTTTCATTAGCAATTCTTGACCTTCTCTCCAGGGCTGTTTGTAGATATGGATTTTTTTGACTTCTGAAGGACTATGTAGTACTTGTGCTGAGTAAACTGTTTATAATTTTTCTTCCGGAAGTCCCTGAGATTTTAAAGGAAGAGCAAATAATGAGCCATGAAGAGCCCTGATAAACAAACAACAAAAAAACCACACACACACAAAGAAAACCAAACAAACAAACTAAAAAAAACCCCATAAAAACCAGCACCTCACCAAAACTAAACCCAAACAGAAAAGAGAGGAGAAAATACTTGCTGTTTTTACGTGAGATGATCAAAGTAGCAAAGTTGCTCCGTAAATCTGTTTTATGAAGTCTGTTATATTTTAAACTACTTGTTTTAAAATTATAAAGCTTGTATAAGTTCTGTTACTCTCAGAACTCAAACATTTACAAAAATTTTGACTCATAATGCTATTTGTAGCATTGAAGCTTTCTTTACCTGAAGAAAAAAGATTTGAAAGGTGAAGGATGTTGTGATCTCCAGTTATTCCGTAAACATTTCCTGAATATTTGTACTGTGCAGTTAGACTGATTTCTATTATATTAAGTAACCTGAACATAAATACTGCAAAATGAAAGTTAACAACAACTGCATGTTGTTCTAAAAATGTGTCAAAATATTAAAATGCAATGACCTCTCAATAGATACACAAATATATATTTACAGGCTTATTGAATTTCATTGATTGAAACATTCTGGAAATCATTCCTAATCTTCCATAAGGCTGTTTAATATTTAAGAACTTAAACACAGTTGGTAAATCTCTGGCAGAGAAATTTTAGGAAATGCTGAATAACCTAGGTGGTGAGTTTTCACTCTTTTTACAATGAAAACAATTAAAGTATTTTTCCCTTCAGGCATTACCAGTGGAACCTGTTGCAGTTTTGTGTTCTTTTACCTTACATCTCGTTAGTCTTAAAGAAAGAGATTAAAGAGCCACCAAAACAATTTCTTTACTTATTACTTTTAAGAGCTTCTGAATTATAAGTTTCTAAATGAAGGAGATAGATATCACTATTAAAACTGTATCATTTTTGTTGCCTTTACACAATGAAGATGTTGAACAGGCCTTGGTTTCATGGGTGTTACATTCCTCATAACTGAGAACAAAATTAATCCCCTTTTTTGTGAAAAAGTGAACACAACAATTACAGGATTATTTATATTTATTCATTTTTTTTCATGCATTTCCTCATACTATCTTAAACCAGATGCAGAAAAGTGAAATGGCAAAGGAAACCTTGTCCTTGAAACAGCTTTAAAAGGATTTTTCTAATACCTAATTTATATCACAGGAATTAATCTATTACTGCTTTCTCCTCTGGACATGAACAAAATTGCATGCTATGCCTTCACTAACAGATTTTACACACTGGATATTGCTAATCCTTAGTTTTCAAGAGGTTAAGTAAAGCATTACCTTTAGCCTTTGCTCACAGATAATAATTTATATTTTTCCTCCTGCTCTGCCCTGGAATACTAGAATTTTTGGCACTTCTTAACATTATGGTCATGACTGGATGAGTACTCTGGTTAGAGCATCAGAAATAGCAGGTGGACTGCAGCAATTATTTGGGATGTCTTACATACAACATGTCAATGACTATGTCCTGGAAAGTTTTACCCTATCACTTGATATTGTTCCTTTTCTAATTTTCAATTTGTTATTCACTTATTATTCACCAGGTACCTTTGCAATTATCCCCCCCCCCCTTGTTCACATACTCTGACTTCTGATTTCTCCCTGGGTAGGCTATTTTCAGTTTGCTGTTAGTAATCTGATTTTTATTTTTCCGAGATGACTTTGGATTCTGAGTCTGCTTTCCAGTGTGTTTTCAATCCTTCTCAGTTTGGGAGAGCCATAAATTACAGACCCATTTTCCCTTTTCAGTTTAAATTAAAATTAATAATACTAAACAGCATGTCACAGAATTCCTAGCAAACACCTTTGGATCATTTGGACCATTTAATAATTTGTTTCAGTGTCTTTTGGAGTTTAAGTCAGTTTGGCACTTCTAGAATTCACTAAAATCTCTTTTTTCACCCTGCTTTTGGAAATAGGTGTGTTCATCCCTCTTCAGTCCCCTGAAACCTCCCATATTCTTTCACAGGGTCTTCAAGACAACTCTTAACAGTGCAGGGACTGCCTCCATTCCTTAGTACTAAAGAAAAATTTTCTCTCACTTGTAAAAGAGATAACCATAGTTTATCTTATAGCTCCAGGAGCTTCTCTCCTTGACACAAACTTCTCTTGTTTCCTTTAGTTAAAAAATTGTGGTCAGCACTGACTAATCCTTTACTGAAAGCAGAGGCAAGAAAAGCATTAGGTGCTGCATCATATATTTGTTCTCCTTTGCTGTTTAAATAATAGTCTAAATCTTCATTCAAATGAACCTGTATAACCTTTTTGTTCCTTTATTCTTTATTTTTTAAAAATTTGATTTTTATCCCTTCATACCCACAATGCTCTTTATATTTCCATATTTGACACCTGCCATTTATCTGTTTTTTACCAATTTCCACAGCACCAGAACGTTGTGCCACTCTGCCTTTCACATTGACTTTCTCAGTAAATGGCACTTTTCACACACTTTTATGCATTACATAACCTTACCAGTATACCTGCCTGTTCCCTGAACTGACTGGGGCTCATTCAGTGAGACAGGCAGCACTCATTTCTTCTGTGTGTTATTATAGTGCCCTGTATCAATTCATGAATGTTTGGTCCCAAATTTATATCTCTGCATTCGCAAACAATTCTTCATTTTTAGTTGGAAACAGCTTCAAAATGTCATTTGCTGAGGGACTTCATTCGCCTTCACAAGGGAAAGCTACTACAGGTATTTGTGCCTTCACCCTCTGTAAGTGTCTCAGTCACCACATTTGAATCAAAGGGTTTGTAGTCAGTAGGCTGCATGTGTATTGTTCCAGTTCCTTTTACATCTGTGCAAAATACTGGAAAGGTCTTTCTTTCACTGCATTCTGAATTTTACATACCGTTCTCAGCCTGGCCAGAAATAGGAATTGCCTGTTGCTGTCATATTTGCCACTCATTCCTGCATATCATAAGGGTTTTGAGATTTAACCTTATGACATCTTGACAATAAACAGACTTTAAAAATTGAGCTTTTTTTTTAGGATTAGATCCAGTATTTTTAAGTTTCACTCACATTAAAATGTCCTTATGCGTAAGTGTGTTTGTTCACAGGATATAATAATACAGAATGAGAAATAATTCCCTTATCACTTTAATACATTTTTCAGTGTATTTTCAAACCCATCTCCATTAGAAATGTAAGATGGGACAAAACTGATGAGATGTCACCTGCCAAAATAGTTTAAATAAATTGTAGTTTCCCTTTCTCTACACAAACAAAATAAACAAAAATCCCTAATTTTGAACAGACTGTTATATTACCTTTAATTAGTTTTCAGTCAATATTCAAACTTAATAATGCAGAAGCTCTAGTGAGCATGTTATGTTCCTGTATGTCAATGACATTTGCTGTAATCTAGCATAATTTGATAGTTTTATGAGCTTCAACACAGTGTCAGTCAGTGCCTGCTCTGTATTCTCATGTAAATGTTCCTGTCAACAGGAGAAATCCTTGAAAAGAGAAAGAGAACAAAGATGTTCTCTAATGGCTCATCCTGAAAAGGCAAAAAATACAGTAAAGAAAAACTAGTATGGTCCTTTTGCTGTATCACCTAACAGTATTTCCAGCAATTAACTTTACAGTGGGGACCTGAAACAGGAGAAATTCTGTTTCTCTGAGCACTTCAGCAACCTTTTCCAGGCAGGAATAGAAAACCAGCAGTAACTGCTTTCTGTGAAAGACGCTTCAGGCTGATGGAAGGCAAGCGCTTTACCAAGTTGTGGTTTAAATTTCTTTAAAGATACTTTCCAAATCTAGGTGCTTTCACTCAATCTATGGGAAGGCTGGAGAGGGTTCACATAGCTGATTTCATGCTAAAAAATTGGTGAAATGTTGTGATCTAGAAAGGAGGACTGCAGAAAAGAAAAGAAATCCACAAAGGGAATAGCAAAGAGGAACATTTCCTCTAGGAATGCTGCCTCGTCTGGTCCAGCAGTTAGAAATCCTATTCCCTGTGGAGGCAGTGGTCTGATGAAACACTGGCCTGGGAGGCTGGAAACAGCTTGCTTTGGCTTATACTTTCAAAATGAACACCAGAGAACTGGCCCATTTCAAAGGATCTGATCAGCTCAGGCTTCAGTCAGCCTCTCTTTGCACCCCCACCACATAACTCATGCATAGAGTTGATTCAAGAATCTTTTTTCAGCACATGTGTTTTTCCATTATCGACAGCTAATGCTAATTAGAATCTTTCACTTTGTACTGAAGTACAAATCTGTGTTCAGTATAGGCTATTACTGGAAAGATAACAAATTCAGCTGGCTGCTTACAGTCAGGGATGGCACTTAACTAAAAAATTTCTAATATAAAGTCTGAATGTTATACAAATATCAAAAGAGTATCAAAACACAAGTTCTTTATTTAAGCCTCAGATAGAATTGCTGAGGTAGTGCAACATGTTTGCTAACAGATGTGCCTCTGATTTTAAGAAGGCTAAGTTAACGGAAGGTAATTAGTAATTTAATATAAATGGTAATGTTTTGAAGCTGACATGTAGTGCATATTGAGGTCAGATTTTAATGTCAAAGATGGTATTTTGTAGTGTTATTGCTACAACTTAGCTGCAATCCTTAGAACTAAGGAAACCCCAAATGCTGATTGGCAATGCCGATTGAGAGGTAATTGTAGTTTTTAAGCAGACAAAAATCACTCCCTAATGAGAATGAAAAAAAAAATAAAACCAAGTTCACACCTATGTTATGGAAGACCAAGTGAATACCATTCTGTAATTTTTTTTTTGTTGAGTCATTTCTGAGAAAAAAGATCTTGCATCCATACATATTTTCTGTCTCCTAAAAAGATGCCTGAAAGCTCATGGTATAGAGAGTTCCATAATTTTTATGATTTTCTTGCTCCTCTTTAGTGAATATGCAATTGGAAAGTACAATGCTGAATAGTTTTAACTAAGAATTTTCTGTCTTGTTTCATTCTTTGCTTGAAAGAAAACAACACCACAAAACAATGTAAAATGCATAGTCATGGAAACAATGAGTGAAAGATACAAGTCTTTCCCTGACCTTGTGGTCTAATTCCAGGCTGTAGAAACAGACTCCACTGCATGCTCTTCTTTTTAGCTTCTCTACACTTCAGTCTAGCTGAGGCTACAAAAACTGAGAGTGCCCATTGGCTTCACCAATGGCTTGAGCCACACTTGAGAAGGAATTACGGGCCTTTCAAAGTGCTTAAGCAAAGAATGTGAACCCAGTTTCTGTCACTGCCTGTGTGAACAGCGTTACCAGTAGGTTAGTGTGCAAAGGTGCTTAATCAGGTCGTGCCATCCAAGTGCCTTCTGCCTGCCTTGAGAAGCCTGGAGCAGGTGCCCTCAGAGAAGACCAGATTGTGGACTTCTGGTCTACTGGCTCAGGAACCAAGGACCTTCAAGCACCCAGCAGAGATGGTTATACCTCAGCTGACAACATTCAGATACTAAATTTATAGCTAACTTTAAAACTCAAAATCACTATGTTGATGGTTTTTATTCCCCATATCTTTTCTTCTGCAGTACAGAATTTGAATGACCACTATCAGTGCTCTGAATCTGGCCCTTATTACAATGCACTTGTGCTATAGGAGGCTGAGCAGTCTAAAGACATGCATATTTACTCTAATTCCAGCTCTGGGGAAAAGCTGTTCAAGCTGATTCTGGTAATAATTGCAGTCTGAAATAAAAATTTCTTTCTGAAAAAGTAACCACTGCAAATACTACACTTCCTAATGTTATTGACAGTTTTATGGGGAAAGTGCGCATCTGGGGACTAAGGTGCCTCATGCCTGGTTTGTTAACACTAGGACCACGCTGAAGAAACATTGCTGGCTTTAATGAAGTCACTTATGACTTGCATAGCAACAAAAGCAGTTTATTACTTCTCTGCATATTCCCTTGTATATTCCTTTAGATTAAAACAAAATTGAATTGAGGCATCATTGCTACTTTATCACTGCTGTGTGGAGAGACCTGGCAGCTGGCCAGCTCCTCAGTTGCCCATCTAATGTGTGTCTGCCACTACATTTTCCTAATGTCTGGTACAATCATCAAGTTCTTGCATAACACCTCAACAAATTAAAAGCTGGCTGAGATGATTACAGATTCTGCACTATTAACAGTGTCCGTGACAAGTTTTTTTCAAGTGCTACTACTGCTGAGTCTCACTGCCCGAGCAATGACAAAATTGTATTGGATCACAGCTGTGTAACTCCATGCATCTACCTTTGCTGCTCTCTCTTGTAGTCACGAGACATTAATCTATAGAGTGAGTTCTAGAAAGTAATTTCTGAACAACAAGCCAAACAAACAAAAAAAAAAATAATTCCACCCTTCTGAAGTAAATTAACATGTTTTACATGTGGGTTTTTTTGGTAGTGCTGTTAGACATTCTTTATATCTTTTTCAAACAAAATGTGGAGACAGATCCCTAGGTCCATTAATTTAAGAACACTTTTTAATGTGTCATCAGAAAATATGTTTCTTCTTTTAGTGTTTGAAGCACATCAGGAAAGACATTGCACATAATTAATTTTCTGAGGTGAGTGCCTCTTAGTTTCCCACTGCAGAAACAAATGTCACCTCAAAATGTGGTTTCAGAATGCAAGATATGGGAATCCAGCCCTGTTTTGATGACCATCAAAGAAACTGCAAAATGTTTAAGCCATTATAGTTAGAACTGCATTCTTAGACAGGAAAATTACTATTAAAAAAACAACCAACAAACCAAAACCAAACCGAAAAAAAGTTAAATTCCTGTGCAGTCAAAGTGACTTGTGCTGCTTTAGACTTGAAAGAGATATAGGTCCATCACTGGAATAAAGATATTCTCTGATGCAACACAAGTGGTATACTTGATGATGTACAGTAGTCAAAGTAGATTAAATCTGCTAACTCTACTCATACAGCAGTTTCAAGAGATTTATTCTTTCAGAACACTAGCTGAGCTAGTCATTGTATTTTGGCTTGGGAACTTTCACCATCTGCAGGGTATTCTTGACAGAAACCTGATTATTATTAACCTCTAGTCATCTGTCAGTATGAAGAGTGTTAAACTGCTGCATAGCTCATCTTCTTGCTAGTATATTTGAGCTGTGGCCTGCAATTTTAAAGTTTTCTACTGTATTTACTCGAGTTAAGTTTTATTAGCAGTTCTCCTATTTGTTCTGCAGAGATATTCATGTAGTTGACTTTTACTATTAAGACAGTTGACTTCTGCTCAGAGTAGAAAAAATATATGTTTGTATATATATCCTTGAGCAGAAGGCCAGTTGAGGACATACCTGTAGCTTAAATGCGTTCTTTTGAAATGTTAGCCTCTGTAGTCTGAATTGGACTGCTGCCCTGCATAAATTTTCCTCCAAGAGAAATAAGTATGCTTGTTTTATAAACCACACATTCTGTCATGCCAAACTGCACATACCAAATAAATTTGAATTGCTTTATGGTTCCTTCAACGTGTCTGTTTTCCGCAAGCTATTTGTCTTTTTGCACAGCTAAGTAATAGCTGATATTAATGATGCAACACAATGCTCATTGTCTGCACAAAACCAAAACATGTAGAATTCAGCTAAAGCAGTTTTAAGATGTATGCTTGCTAAAGAAGAAAAGCGAGGCAGATGGAAGTGATGAAACCTACAGACTTGTGACAATTTTGTCTTGAGCAGTCATTGCTAGTTTGTTTTTCTGGGCTTCGGTTTCAGGTCTCATTTCATCGGGCATAATTTGAACAAAAGGGATGACACGAAGATTCAGCTTTCACAAATTTTTCACAATTAATGCAGCAGGGATGAAACCATGCCTCAATAGTGACATGTTTCCAAACCCAGTAGTGTACCCAATGTTTTTTGTCACCAAAAAAGCAGTTCAGTCTTCACAAACCAAACAGTCATCAGGGTTCTTACTATAGGGTTGAGAAGGTGTAGTTACAACAGTAGTACTAACAACTGCCACCAGTGATTTATGGTTCATTTTTCATCTGTCCAAATAGTGATGGTGTTAGATAGAAATCACAAATGCTAGAGATGGACCACTACCTCTAGGGTTCTGCAAATTGTAAGCAGGAAAGACCAGCTTCAGTCAACACAAAATTAATTTGTGTTTAAGTTTGGACTAAGTATGATTCATAATTTCATGTTGAATAAAGTATTTGTGGAGTTAGGCACCATTCACAGAGTTAGCTAGAATGAACTGATAAGGCTGTTTATAATCCAGTCATCAGTCATCTAGAGTTAACCGGACTGCTTCTACACATTAAGAATTAGAGGAAGGATGGGAAACAAAGTTCACCGCTGTTCTGCTGGGCATTTTGTCTCTGTTTGGGATGAAATTTGGCAGCCTAAAACCCAGGACATTGTGTTCTAGAGGCAATGTAGTGGCCTAGCCTTTCACCCTCTCCTGTGCAGATTGTTGCACTTTGTATAAATACCTAAAATAGTTATTGGAGGGGAGCCTGATGTCCAGTCATGATTACCAGCTTTTACAGTAAATCTCATTTACTCAGTGAACATTTATAAGAAAGAATATCTAGAAGAAAAAATTAAAAGGGAAACAACTAGCATGGTTGTCCCAAAACAACTTCTTTCACCCTGTGTGCAAGAAGCTGATCTACACACTGTCAAGGTATTAGGTTTACTTACAGTTCTGCACAGAAAAGGGTGCTGGGTGACATATTCACCAAGCCAGCACAACAACTACCAAAACTTTCATTGTTTATACCTTTTAGCAAACAAAGGCATTTATGTTCATTGGCTCCAAGTTACATACTTCTGTTATTAATTAGTATTCTATCTTCTATTGGTTAAATGATTCCCTCGCTTCTTATGCTAATTATTTCACATGCTCAGTCTTTCTATTCGTTTAAGTGGATTTCTTTTGGTGCTCTCTGAGTTGCTGGTCAAAATCTCCCCCTGCCAGAATTACCTTTACCCAGTTGGAGCTGATTTCAGTGCAGTTGCTGAGTTGGCTTTGTTAGTTTCCTCCTTAGCTTGGAAATTCTGCCAAATATCCTTGTGGCCTGTAAGATCTACACTCTGTATCCAGCATCATTAGTACATCCTTCTTCCAAAGCTTTGTTTAACTGTCCTTAGGTCTGAGATCATTCAAGTATGTCAAGGTAATTTACTGACAAGTAGTTTATCTTTTTAATGCTTGGACATCATGTCCGTGAAATTTCTTTGTGTATGTGGAAGTATCCTAAACAGCACTTCATATTCCTGCCCTTAACTGGAAGGGGTGGCATTCCGAATGTCTTCCTACGGCAAGTATCCTAATCATATATGGGCATCTTTGAAATGGTACCTAAGTCCTCTTCTGAATCTAAAATTTTGTTTTTAGTAAGAAGATCCAGAAACACATACAGTTTTACTCACAAAAGTGACCTTAAGTTTTATGATATTCCTGAAAAGATTTGATTTGCTTTAAAATTTTTCTTCTTGAAGGTAAGTATAATTGGGACACATCCTTGTAACTTATTGCTCACTAAAGTAGGAAGCTATTTGACCTTCAAGTAACTAATATTTATAGAAAAGGCCAAAGATGACTTAAAGTGAAAAGAGATGAAAGATCACTTCAATAGAAATATTTTAAAGCATGTTTGCGCTTTAATATTTTCCCTCCTTTTCTAGAATACCACTTACCTCACATACAGTTGTTTGAGCTTTTTTTAAAGAGAATCTGGAAAACAAACTTATCCATATACCACACTTTATATGAAGCCAGGAACTTCTACTGCTGTTATCAGACTATGGCTTTAGGCAGACAACATAGGTGCTCCGTTAAACGCATTACTCGCGTACTTTTTGTGTCTGCTGTGGCAGGGTTAGCGCCATCTCCACAGCAATGCTTGGAGAAGCAATGGGGGAAAAATGCTTTATACACTGCTTGCACTTGGGATACTTTTATTGTGTTGAAATAGATGTGTAAATAAGGAGTGGGTACAAAGGTTGTATGAAAGGGTGTGAAAGCTTTCCAGGTGGGCAGGTGTCTGTTCTCCTCATGGAGGCCAGTGATCATGTCTCTTAGAGAGAGTCCTCTGCTGGGCCAGCATGAGCTGGGTCTGAGGTGCACTAAGACTAAGGATGGCCAGTTCTGCTCTGTGGCTGCACTGTGAGCTCTGAGGGTTGGGTGTCCAAGCAGTGCTGAGCACACTGACTCTTCACAGTCTCTTCAAAACTGAGGATGAAACAGCTGGCAGGTGGTGGTGGTGGATATGCAGAGGAGTCATTACAACTTTTCCCTAAGAGGCTGCTGGCAAGAACTTCTAAAGAAAGAAAATTTTGAGCTGATTTGACCTTGGTCTCTAACAGCTCTTTTTTCCCCCCCTGTGAGATACATTCTCTTGCATGCAATTTATTTTTCTGAATTGGTATGAGATGTCAGTTCCACCAGATTGCACTTCTTGTAGAAAACAACTTTGCTACAGGTTCTCTGCTGGAAATCATACGACGGTGACAAGGAAGACCTCACACATCACCACCATGTGCATATAAAAGAGCCATTTACACTATTAACTGGTGAAGTAATTATCTTTTTTCTTTTTCATTTTTTCTTTTTTTTGTTCTGGTTTTTTTTCCTACTTTTATGTTTTTGTTTTAAAAGGCAAGAAATAACAGCTTGTCTCTTTGAGAGCAAATAGCACTCTTTAAAAGCAGTTGCCAAGCAACGTACATTTACAGTTTTGGTGGGCTGCTGCATTTGCACTAAACTCGGAACAGCAATGAACCCACCCTTTCCAATCCCCCAAATAAAATAAAATTGAAATAACAGACATACAGAAAGACCCACCATTCTAGTTCTTAACACATTTTTGGTACCACGAAGTGTCTCTTTAAAAGTGATATTCAGACTGCAGCAGCCTGCAAGTGTAAAACAACACATTCAGGTCAGTGAAGGAGGATTATTTTTTATTTCCTAAATGCACTTGTTTACCACAAGTTTGAGAGTGGAAGTAGAAAAGTATTGATAATTTTCTAGTCAAACAGAAGAAAATTTCACCCCAATCCGAAGAAAAGCTGTGAATCATGACTCCTTCTGGAAAGTATAAGTGCACACTTTTTTTTTTTCCAACAGTCAATCTAAGCACCTTGCACTTTCTAAGGTGCTACAAAGGGAGATGGCTGGGAGCCACCTGTGGTAAGGAACTGCTTCCCTCACAGTTTCACATGTTTTCTGGCATGTGAAATTTTTTTAGTGGAGTTTTAGATGGAAATATAAATAGATATGTGAATAATGTGAGCAAAGTGACAGACTATGGAATTGTAAATGAACCCATGTACTCCAACACAGAACTTGTCAAGATAGAGGCGTGTGTACACACAAAATGCCTGTATTCAGTCTTGTAGTTGCGGTGATTTAACTTTGCACTTTGTGGAGACATCAGAATATGAGAAACATGTTAATAAGTGGTATTTTGCTTTTCCAAGAGGCAGATCAGAAGGACTAAGGATAACTGTCAAGATCAGTTCTAGGCATTTTCCCCGCTACAGAGTCAGACACAAGCAGGGCATTCACCTGAGCCCTGGAATCTGAAGATGCTCCAGGATCTGGGAGTTCAGGTGGAGCTTTAAGTGTCACAGATTTATGCTCTGATTTACCACTATTGTGCTGTTTGATGCAGAGTGGAATAAGCCTGTACAGAGCCCACAGGCTCTCCTTTGAAGCCTCTTCATGAACCACAACATTCTGTGCAATTCTATCATATGTCTTTGCAATTTTGTCATTATAATTTTCCTTCTTTGTTTGCTCTTTTGAACTGCTGTATAGTGCTTCTGTGTTCAACTAGAAATGGTCTGTTGCATGCTAGAAGTACATTTCAGTTGGGAGGGAGTTTTTTACAGCTCCTGGCAAGTTCTTAACCATTCTGGGCTGACTGAAAAGTGAGCTGTTCAGACACAATGATTTTGAATGCCTTGAGTCTTCATACTACCAGGAAAAAGACAATTAAATACAACGACAGTAGGGGACTAAAAGAGCCTTGTTTCCTTTGGCTGCCAAGTGCCAATTTCAATCTCAGCCTTTTACAATTTCCTCTATCAGTTGTTTAGTCTCTTCCTATGTGTTCTAACACTTGCAAAACATAAGAAGAGAAGGTCTTCTGGGAAATTAAGTCACATAGTTAAGACAAATAAATTATTACTATTTTTTTAAAAATGTATTTCTTCTGTGCCTATAGCATTAATTGTTCTATAATGATGCATTCACAGAAAGCTCAAAATAACTTTAAGGTTGGGGTTTTTAAAGCTTTCAGTGTTGCCAATTCTATGTTAAAAATAATTAGTAGATATGAAGATCTGTCTTTTTAAACATTAAATAAACTGGTATTATCTAATTTTTCAACCACTGGGACTGATTTTATCCCAGTTAGATTTTCTACAATTCTGGAAAGGCTGCCATAAGCACTGGAGTATTCCTGTTACCCTCAGTCGTGTAATAAACACCTAGCCACTGTTCTGGAGAACAGAGCCTGAACTTCGAACTGCTTTAGCTATTGATGCCATTTAAGGTAAACTAAGGTTTTCCTCTCTGCTGTGAGTACAATATTGGCTAGAATACCAGAATTTCAATTCTACCTGCAGACTGCAAAGCTGATAATTAACTACATTCAAGCTTGCAGGGGTAAGAAATTAATCATAGGGATTGTATCCTTTGCAGTCTGCACACTATTCCTTGTTTAGCAAACACTGTGCAAAGGATGTTGCCCTAATGTATAAATGCAATCTACTAATCTAAAAAATAAAACAAAAACAAACAAACAAAAAGACAGCAAAAAAGTTTTTTGTCAACATTACAAGAATATTTTGTAAATATTTCACCCAAAGTTACCCTTCTGTTCTGTGGAAGGTGAAACAGCAATTGCAGATACTCACATAGCAACATAGGATGAGATGCTGATGATGTTTCCTTCTTGCTGTTGGTAAGTGCTGATAGTATAGATCCCTTGTGTTTCGTTCAGATGTGACTCTTGCATGTTTGTTACACCACAGGCAGGAGACACAAGAATATGTGAACATTCGAGTTGCTTTAACTAGTTATGGGACTTTGCTATTTTCATGTACATTTGTCTGAAGGAATTTTGAGAGATAGTGTTTATTTTGAAGTGGACAGTGAAAATAGATGTGTCATCTTTCCATTTGTTTCTAGCAAATTTGTCCAACATGGCAATGCAATACCAAAGTTTATCATACTCAAGTCCTGTGAAAAAGATCATGGAAATGCTGTACTAGACTTTTTTCCAACAAACTTTTTTGAAGGTAAAAAGTATTAGGTCAAATGGAATCTGACAATTTTTTAACCACATCCAACACTTTAATAGTAGTATGAGTCACAATAAATATTCCATATTCCTAGCTACAGAAGAGAAATGAGGTGCTGACATACCTAGCCAGTGTCCCAATTGAAATACCTACCCATGGTAAAACATTTAAGTCATATTGATTCTGGAAGGGCTTGAGTACATGCCTAAAGTTGAGTGCTCTGATGAATAAGTATGGATTTAAGTGAGCTCTTAATATTCTGCTGAGCACAGACCTGAACTTGTAATAGTGATCTATCGAATAGGTCTGTAGAGAAACCACTGAAATCAGCAAGTCTCTGCAGAGCTATAAAACCTGTCTTTGTGGAGGTTATTTGCAGGATTAGATCACATCAGAAGTAACAAGTATTCATCCTCAAATTAAATGCAAAAATGCCTTAATATTCATAGTTTGAAATGCTTTTAAAATTTGCTATAATAATAAATAAATGTTCTTGGAGCAAATTTTGCAACAAGACTCCTTAGAAATATACATGGATACTAATATTTTCAAGCTCTTAAATTTGTTGATATAGGGTGCAATTCCAGTTGCTGCTGTGACACACTGTCATTCAGCACATATCTTTTTTGTTTTAGTATTCAGCTTTTATATTTGTATTCAACAGTTTTTAAAAGAGGGAACATGTGATATAAATACATCTACTTTTTAAATGATAGTTTTTGGAAGATTATGGTATTTTTACTATAATTTTCAACTTTCCTTGCTTTTGTTTTCTTTTACTTCATTCCATACACTTTACCAGTAACTATGTAATCTGAATGTCACTTTCTATTCATTAGTTCTAGGTTGCTTATCAGGCTGACCTAGACCTCTCTCGAATAGAAAACTTATGTGAACTTTGAATCTAGTCCAACATATTCATGCTCATTAGCATTTGCTCAGGATTAGATGCTACTGTGTAGTTAAGTTTTCCTTTACTATGGATTATTGGTAATAAATTTTAAAAAATCATGATTTTTATGAAGTAAGGAACAACATCTGTCCAGAATAGGTATCTATTTTTCTCTGGATGAGGGTTGTTGAGAAAATTACTATCCAAGCCACATAGTTCATAGATTCCAGCATTTTTATGATGAGTGTCTTAAAACAGCTAACAGAAAGTTGAAGTTCTTTGTGGTACAGGTAGATAGGGCATAATTGCTCTCTTCATACTGCAGGATTTCACCCAGATTAATTATTTTTTTCTTGATACATAGTATTTTCAAACCTTGTGCAAGATGTGTTCTGCAGGTGCTCTAGAGCTTCATTATTGCTTACTGTTGTTTATTCTTCATGCATTATAGTGTTTGTCAGCATGTGCAATGAGAGTATTCCAAGGGAGGAGCCATCTCCCTGTAACTGTAGGACCATATGTTTTCAACATGTCCAAATTCAAGCAGAGGAAGATGCTTCAGGCTTCTCTCTCCTGCACAAAAAAGAGGTAATCTCCAGTTTTTCATGTACCAGTAGTTCAAAACAGTAACTCCTCCTTGGAAATCACTCCATAACTCTACCTGGGACTTAAATTTATTCTTACCCTGGATAACAAAAGGAATAACTAGCAATTAAAACCTCTCTGTACTGGTTTTATCCAGAAATTCTGTTCATCTGCTATACAGTTCTGTACTTATCCCATTTGATAAATTGATTCTGGCTCACAAAGACCACTGCAGAGACCATAACAGTGCTACATGTTTTAGTCATTTGATTGCTGAGTGGCAAGGGCAGTTCATAGAGGAAAGAGTTCACATACTGGGGATCACGCAGGGAGCTAATTTTGTGGGATGGTTATTGCATTGGTTTATCTCTGATTTTGCCCATTCTAATTTAGTGTTGTGAGAACTCATGCTGTCTCAATAACCTTGAAATCCAGATCCTTTGCCAGATACGAGCACTGCCCAGTCAATTGATGTTCACTCCAATATTTTTAAAGTAGTGCCCAAGGTACCAGCTCCTTGACTCCTGCTGATTTTAACTGTAGCACAATAGTTTTATTTCTCTTTACTTTCCGTGTGTTATTTTGGAAATACATTCCTACAAACTGAATGATAAATATGGGATGAACCCTATTTGGTAGACAATAGGCTACTCAAATTACTGGATTCTGTTACTCTTGTTTGCAAGAGTGGGTTTGTGGCCATTACCATATGAAAAAGAAAAGAAGAGTGCGAGGAAAAAAAAAAATTTCAGCTTGTTCTAAGTGGAATATAAGCATTTCAGCATGATAATCGTATCCTTCCCTGACTTTTATTGACTTCAAATGTTTCCTGAAGTTAAAACACATGCATATTATCAGTCTTAAGTATGCAGTGTACTGTTGGATAGTGTCAACATTTTTGCTGAGGAAAAAGTGAAAGAAATTCTGAAGGTGATTATCTTGCCTGGAAGCTGACATAGTCACCATTTAAATGCAGAAAGTGCTTGGATTTTTTAAATTTTGTCTGAAAACAAACAGAAAAAAGCAATAAATACTGTTTTTTTAATGATTTCACTTATGCATCTTACCTGAGAATCAGTTTCTTTATCATAGCCATAAGAAGTATGTCCAAGGTGTTTATTTATGTCGAAGGTGGGTTTTTATCAGTTATAATTTCCTGTTGGTTCCCTTCCTTCAATATCCCTCTATTGATGAAAGCAACTGGAACTTGATTTTCTTTTCATAATGTTACTGTGAGTCAAGACTAGCAGCTTTAAATTTCTGCTGAGGAAGTAGAAGTACATAACAACAAAGTCATGCAAACAGCCTGTAGCAGTCAATACAGAGAAACAGAATAATATTTCTGGATATTGTTAATTGTTAATTATTCATTATTTGGTATGAGTTTGTCAAGTTATCATGCAAATTTCAGTTTAGGCATGATATCTATTTTGCAGTCATTCACTACGGCAAATATTTTGCTCATTCATAGAAAAAAATTATTAAGGACAAACAAAGCAGCATAAAATGGTGGTAAGGCATCAGCAGATGCTGTACAGAAAAATCTGAAAGCAAACTTCCTAATCTCATGGACTATTCCAATATACATGTCCTATTAAAAAGAAGAATCTGCTCATTAGCATCCATAGTAGTCAGGTTTGATCTGAATGAGATAGGCCCCAATTGCATTATCAAGTCTAAGGTGATAAAACCCTGCTGTACCTACAGGAGGGATTGAAATAATGTTTCTTTTTTTCTCCTTTACTGCACCTTGAAGAAAATGGTTGCTTATTTTCAAATGAGAATCAAAATTCAACTGTGAAAAGGAAGTAAAAAGAAGAAAACAAACCCCAACACTATTCTTTTCCTAATTGCTATACCCTAAGCTATACTTTCTTTCCAATGTATTTCTCACATGGATAATAAAAGCCAATATTTTACTAAATTGGGTAGATTTGCAGGAAAAAAAAAGAAGAGGCTTCTTTGAGAATTTTGATGTCTACCTCAGAACATAAAACTAAATCTCCTGAGTTTAAGACCTGCATTGCTTTATGCACAGCACTGTTTTCCCATTTCATTTCACTTATATCTTGCAAGCTTATTATTTCTTATTGTCTGTGGCAGTCAGCACTGAACTTTTCTACACTGTGGCTGAAACCTTTGAAGACATCTATTGGTATGAGCAAAGAAATATAAAAGGTGACTAGAACTGAGAATACTAGATGCCCTTCAATGAGGTGAAGCACTGAAGAGGGCTAAGAGAACCTGCATTTAGGTAGGACCTGTCTTCCTGTAGGGAACATATGACTGTAGGCAGGCTGTGTATTCAAGGCTGGAAAGAACCCTTATGAGGCAACATAGGACAACATGTTGCATAAGACCAAATTAATGCACTTATGTATAAGAATGCTTAGTTAATAATGCCATCATGGAGCAATCTGTCTGCCCAATTGATACCAAAATAAAGCAAAACCAAACCCAACATCACTTGCTGGCCAGTGGGCAGATACTATCTGTCAAGGTAGGGATTAGCTACCACCTAAACCTTTTGCCAAGCATATCAATGCCTGTCAGTCCTGGAGGCATTTCCTTCATGCAAACACTTGCAAAATAACATTTTTATTGTACATGGGCTTTCCATTTTAATTTTCTGAACTGTCAAAACTGATGTTGTTCACCAAATGATTATATGTACAGATCAAATGGATTCCCCATGGAATATGGGACAAAATCTACATATTCAATGTCGTATACTTATTTATGCTGGCCTGCATATACTTGGCCTGATTTCTTGTTATGAGGATTCTTACTTATCAGTGTCAAAATAATGATAGCATGAAAAGGATCTGGAACGTAACTATGCAGGAATAGAAAGATGCATGAATCATCAAAGCTGTGTCCAAATCCTTGATTTATTTCTTGCCTGATATGGTTTTGCAAGAGGAGATAACATAGAGCTTATTATATTCCATTGCAAGTTGTTGTTGGGAGATACATTCTTAAAGAGATTGGAAATAGCTGGAGGAACAGGACATCCATGATGCACATGTGCACTTAAACACAGCTGCACACACAGAGAACTACTTCATGACTTTATTCCTAAAGTTATGAAGTCAGTTACTTGGAAATAAGAATGCAGTGAAGCACTGCTTACTTACTTGACTGTAAGGTTCTTTCTCCATAAGGCACTGACTTATTCAGTACATGCCGCAGACCTTCTCTGGGTACAGACAAAGATGTGTCCAAAGGCAACTGCTGTTTGGAATAACTCTACCTCAGGGAATACTGAAATACCACACATGTAGTAAACAAACCAGAGGACAACAGGACAAGGAAGAGGAAGTTGGAGGACAATGACTGTGAGAATGATCAACTCCCAGTTGGCCCTGAATCTGTGCAGGATTTTCTGCTTCAGCTGGATCCCTACAGATCTATGGGTCCTGATGAGATTAATCTGAGAATCTTCAAGGAGCTGGCTGATTTCATCACAGAACCTCTCTTGATTTTTGAGCAGTCTTGGGAATCCAGAGAGGTCCCAGATGATTGGAAACTGGCCAACTTTATCCCAGTTTTCAAGAAGGTTAAGAAGGAGGGCCCTGGAAACTACAGAATTTTCAGTCTCACTTCAGTGCCTGATAAAATAATGGAAAAGATTATGCTATTGAAAAACACCTGGAGGATAATGCAGTCATCGGTTAAAGCCAGCACAACTTCATGAGGGCAAAGTTCTGTTTGTCCAACCTGATTTCCTTCTATAACAGGTTAATCCACCTAGCTGATCAAGGAAAGCCAGTAGATGTAATCCCTTTGGGCTTCAGCAAAGCTTTTGATATTGTCTCTCCCAGTATCCTGTTGGGCAAAATGTCCAGCACACAGCTGGATAAGCATGTGATGGGTGAGCAACTGCCTCACAAGTCAGGCACAAAACATTATGGCAAATGGGGTGTCATCAGGCTGGAGCCCAGTCACTGGTGGAGTTCCACAGCACTCCATTTTAGGAACAGTTCTCAACATCTTCATTAATGACATGGATGCAGGACTCATAGGAATACTCAGTAAGTTTGCCAACAAGACTAAACTTGGAGGATTACTGACTCCCTCGAGGGCAGAGAGACCTTGAAAAATCAGAGAGATGAGCAAACAACAACTAAATGAGATTTAACAAGGGCAAGTGTCAGATCTGCACCTGGGATAGGGCAATGCTGGATGCATGGATAGATTAAGGAACAGAAGACTGGAAAGCAGTGCTGTGAAAAGGGACCTGGGAGTCCTGGTTGATGTCAAGTTGAACACGAGTCAGCAGTGCCCTGGCAGCCAGGAGGGCCAACCATGTCCTGGGGGGCATCAGGCAAAACATCACCAGCTGGTCGAGGGAGGGGATTGTCCTGCTCTGCTCTGCAATGGGGCAGCCTCACCTGGAATATTGTGAGCAGTTTTGGGCACTGCAATGCAAAGAAGACCTTAAGTTCTTAGAGAACATCCAAAGAGGGGTCACGAGGATAGGGAAGGGTCTGGAAGGGAAGCCGTATGAGGAGTGGCTGAGGGCACTTGGTGTGGTCAGCCTGGAGAAGAAGAGACTGATGGGAGACCTCATTGTGGTCTTCAACATCCTCATGAAGGGAAGCAGAGAGGCAGGTACCAATCTCTTCACTTTCATGCCTAGTGACAGGACTCAAGGAAATGGCATGAAACTGAATCAGGGGAAGTTTAGTTTAGATGTCAGGAAAAGGTTTTTCAACCAGAGTGTGGTTGGGCACTGGAACAGCTCCCTTGGGGAGGGGCCACAGTACCAACCCTGACAGAGTTCAAGAAGTGTTTGGACAACATTCTCAGTCACATGGTGTGTTTCTTGGTGTATCCTGTGTAGGTCCAGGATTTGGACTTGATTCTGATAGGTCCCTTCCAACTCAGCATATTCTATGATACTATTATTCTAAGGAGAGACCGTCTGTGCTTGAAACAGTTCAATGCCACCATTTATGATAAAATTTTTTAAAAAATTCTCTGTCTCTGCCACAGCACCACACTTGCATCACATTTCTGTGTGATGCTGATGGAGTCATTTAGAATTGGGTTTTAGCAGGTGGCCATGCTTTGAAACCTTTCAAGTATGATTTGCAAAACTGCTGAATGCATTCAATTGTCCTAAAAAAAAAGAAGTAAAACACATACAGAACAGATTACATACCATAAGTCTAGGTGGTCTGAAAGATTGGGTCCTAGGTGTCTTTGTTGGACATCCAAACTAGTCTATACTTACTGAATTTCTCTTATGCTTATGTTCAGCTTCTATGAAGAAGAAATAACTAACACTCTTCCCCATTTTGCAAGGGTTTTATGAAGCTAAATTAATTGTTAAGAATTTTTTTATGTTCTGAAGCTATGCAAATGAGAAAAATGCATGAATAGTGGTGAAAATTTGGTATTTTTAATCTTTAACACTGTAGCTGGCATTTTGAGAGAACCAAAAATATATAAAGGTTTATGAAAGTGAACACTATTATATAATCTATGCTTTGAAGACATATAAGGAATTATTTTTTCATTTCTCTAACAAAATATTTTCTCTATGAAATTCTGAATTATTTTCATTCAAGATTCCTGTAAATTAAACTTCCATCTTTTGTGTCTGAGAAAAATTTGCATTTAAAAATGAGCCAATTTAGAAAGAAAAAAGAATGAAAATGTTAACCTAACACTGAAACAGAATATTTAAATATTTAAATTTGAGCAGCATTTTAAGTTGACCTCACACAGGATTTTCAACCTTTTTGGTAGCCTGGAAAATCTAAGAACTGGGAGGGGAGGATGATTTTAAGGTTAGACACCACTGAAAAATGCATTTTGTTAACTGTGCCTAACCACTGGAAGTCAGCATTCTGTCTTTAGAGCAGGATTTGGGATGTGGGTAGTGCATCCTGAAAGGGATGCTGATGTGTTCAAGAATGTGTGTCTCATTATCTAATTGATGCCTTGATTTTGTGGTTCTTTTAGAAATTATTTTCCTTGGAAAAGGGAGGTTTTAGGTATCTATACCAGGAAAACTTAGAAGCAGCAATATCATCTAGGTAAATAACAGTGATACTTTTGGAAGTGACTGTTGGTTGGGACTGAGGAGCCTTTCAAGTTGGCCCAGGTATCTCCTGTTTGATCTGCTCGATCTCCCTGCTCTAACACTGGTTCCAGCACTTTTTACCACAGAGCTTAGTGTGGTCCGACCTCAGGGATGACCCTCTTTTGAGCAGGAGATTGGACAGGAGCCCTTCCCTGGCCCCTGAACACTTCAGAGATTTCATGAGCATTGACTAGAGGTGGATTTTCAGATGGAAATCTAATAAAAATTTTGTATGCCCTCATGGATTTCAAGATGCGGTTTGCAAAAACTTCTCAAAAGAAGGTCACTGGAGAACTTTTGCAAAGGCAAAACTATCTTTTGCTGCAACCATGATAGTAGTAATTACAAAATTGTTCTGGATGACATTTAGAAAAGGTGTCAATAAGAAGAGAGCCTGAGGTAAACAGTAGTCAGAAAGAATTTCCATCTAGACAGGTATTTTTCCAAGTTACAAATTACTGTAAACAAAATCTTAGCCTGGGAAACAACAGACAGTTTTATTAATAAACAGCAATATCAGCCCAAGTTTTAGTAAAAGTTTGGGTTGTGCTAGCTAGGCAAAAATATTCATTGGAAGCTGTTAGCAGTGGGCCTTGAAAGTGTGAGATAATTCAAACCGTATTCTTCAGTGACGACCAATTTAGTAGGCTTGCTTTATGTTAAGTCTAGATATGATGTTTTATTTAATATATTTATCTATACAATTTGCCAAATTTTTCACTTAAGGCTTCTCAAAATGAGCCCTTATTGACAGGGAAGATTACCAGTGACTGGTTCAGAGAGAAAATGAACTTGGCTTTTAGGAGAGAAGTGTCAGAAATGAGAGTCTGAATAAAAAGCAAAGGGTTAAGTAAAGCTTAATTCCTCATACTGATACACTTGTGATCTGGTGAATTTTTAGGAGGTGCCTTTTGGAAGCCTTTTGAAATATGTAATCACAAGAATTTTGCTGTGATTACAGCTTGATACATTCAGCAAATATTCTTATACTTCTATATTTCACTCACTAGCTATCTTCATGCATACTGGCTACTGCATATCTATACACACCACATTGCATGAAATCCCCAGGCACACATACCTGGGCAAGCATACTGAACAGGGAAGTCGATTTTTCATAAAATGACCATCAAAGACAAAAAGGAGCATCAAAGCATAAAGGATGTTGGATTCTTTTTTTTTCCTGTAAATTGGAAATACACTGTTATCATCTGAAAGGGACAATATTGTTTTTCTTTGGATTTTTCTTTCCATTAACATTTAATGTGATGAAAAAACTTGGTTTCCACTGCTTGCAGGTGGTGTCTTTCTGGTATGGCTGTAGACCATTATTTTTATAATTCATTACTATTATGGTTTATTTGCATCCTTTGTGTTTCATGTACTTGAAATAGGTTGGATGAATCTCAAGTTCTGAGATCCTTGTTCTATTTTGCAGTTTGCCAAGAACACTGTATTTTGGTATGTCCCTCTCCTTTGCTTCTTTATGATGCTATCAGGTTCAGCTATGCAGCATTAAAAATAACATTAATGTCACAGTTTCTCTAGTTCTGTCACATCATGGTTTTATTACGATGGACTTGGATGGCAAGCTTTCTTTGTGTTAAGCTATAGTCTTCTAACACTAAAACAGAAATAACATAACTAATTTTTAAATATATGTGTGGCTTTTCCTCTAGTATCTCTCTCCATGCATGATTTCCTCTTCATGTGTTATTACTCTAATTATATTTGCTAACCTTGGATTTACCAGTTCTGTTTGATTATTCTCTGTGATATTAAGAATTGCAAAGTGAGATTCCTGGTGGTTAAAAGTGACTGTGAGTTGGTTAACACTGCAAATTTTTTTTAAAGGTGTGATCTGGGAAATTTTGTCTTTATCTGGTCTTTGGGATGATGTTGTTTATAAAACCCTGTTTAATACAGAATGGCAATATCTGAAAAAGCTCAGCAATGCTTGACTGTCTTAACACACTAACACCATTTTAAAATCCTTGCTTTGGTTTTGTATGAACCTCAGATCGACCTTGAAAGGTTAGAAATACTAGAAAGAGGCCTTCTATAGTTTTGCTAATAGCTGACTGGTTTTTCTCACCTTAGACGTGTGGATGTTTTCTCTATGTTGTTTTGTTTTTTGTTTTGCAGAAATAACTCTCAGCTGTATTGTGTCAACATCTCAGATATAGAGAGTTGTTTTTTTTCTAGAAAAGCAATCCAGAAGATATATTTGCAATTGATTTTTGAGTAGCGGTTGGTAAAGTAGTTCAGCTTAAATAATTGCTGCACATCTTTGTCCTTCTCAAGTTGGAAATAGTTAGTAAGTTTAACTGATTATCTGCATGTCTCTGCAATCCTGCTTATAACCTGAATATGTCAGAAAAGAGCACTCATTTTGGTATATTTACAATTAAACCTAGGAATAGATTCTGAGAAGTTCCTTTTCCTCTGATAAGACTTTGATTATACATATTTGCATTATCTCAATAGGCTTAAATCCAAAGGAAATACTGTGTAACGGAACCCACAAACTCTGCTGCTATTATCTCTCACAAATTTGGTGGTATTTTTGGGTTTTTTGTTTGTTTGTTTGTTTTTCATTGTAGCTAACAGATATTTTAGTGAACTTCCATGCATATCAGCTATTTCCTGCTTGGTCCTTGGTGTATCAGACAGGGCTTTATCCTTGACTGTAAATTAGTGCAGTCTTGAAATTCATAGTGAGTCCCTGCATCATTCAGCAAAGTGATTACTATAGCTTTTTGAAAACGGGTCCAGTGTGAGATTGTATCCAGGAATAAATGAAGGAAGGGAATAGAAGGAACACTAAAGCTGTCTCTAGCAAGATCTCGCACATTTGCTTTCTGGGAATTTAGTTTCATTTAAAGATGAGTAAATGAATAATCATATGGTGCCCCAGCATCTTAGAAAAACCTGTGTGGGTGCTCTATGTGTTTTAAATTCATCTAGCTAAACTTATATAGCTGGTAACACACACACGTTGAGTACTTACTCCAGACTGTTTAAATGTTTCTGTCAGGAATTTTTTCTTCTCAAGCATGCCTTCTATTCAATTTCACATTTCAGTGACTAGATTTAAGTACATATGAAGTACTTCATAACCTAATGTAATGCTTCCTAGGTCTGGGCAGGGCACAGTAGTTCCTTACACATCATAGTTTTTTCTCCTTTCGGAGGATTTGTTTTATCTTCCATCCCCTAGAATTCCTGCTAAGAAAGCATAATATAACTACAGTTTAAATTCCTTAATTCCAGATTTGGTCATTGATTGTTTATAATTTGTATTCTTCTTCAGATTAAAACCACAAGGTTTTTCTTCTTTAACACAATAATTAGGAGTTTGGTTAGTCTTTTCCAGCCTCCAGGAAAAAAATTTGGTTTTCTGGTAGGATAATGGACACAGTGAAGTCAGCATTGGCCCCTGAAAAGTAGCAGAAGTGAATTAAGCAAGCTCTTTCATGTACAAACAAATTTGGAAGATCCAGCTGAAGGAGAGAATGGGGTTGATTAGCTTGGCTCACTCTAGAGGAATATAAAAACCTGAGACTAGAAGAAACGTGCACATCTATGAAAAATCTGGAAGTACAGCTATGGAATGGCTCAAACCATGAATTCAGGAAATTAAATGAGTTGTTTTAATCCACCACCAGACTTGGGGTTTTTTGTGATTCCCTGTGACAGTTGCTGGGTGATGCTCCCTCCTTTGTCCCCCTCCATGTGGTCCCCGAGATGCCCCAGAACGAGCCACACAGAGACCACAGGAGAGGAATCAGAGAGAGAGTTTATTAACATGGGTAGCAGTATTTAAAGGTTTAGGGGGATTCTATCTACTATCAATAAGAATCCAAGGATAACAACCAATGGGAAAGGGTTAACTAAGGGCGAATAGGGGAACTTAAACAGAATCCTTCAAGGATGAATTCCTGCAGGAATTGCTGGCTAGGGAGATAAGGGTTTTCTCAGGGGGTTTTGGGAAGGGGACAGTGACTAAGGGAAAAAAGACAATGACTCCATCTTCTACACCACAGTAAAATCTTCAGTTTTAAAGGCATTTTTGCTAGTTTCTTCATCTTTTTCACAGACCCATTTCTTACCTGATTTTTTCCATTTCTGATACTGCAGGTCCTGTGCCACAACTCGCTTCCTTTCACATGCTGCTACAACTTTTACCAGATCTTTTTAAGTGTCACAAACTGTCTTTGAATTTTATTTCATAAGAGAACAAAAATGCTGGAAGAGATTTACTTTCTCTTAATTTGCTGTATATGTCATCTATCTCTAAATATAACAGCACTTTATAGATATTCTACCTGTTACTTTCACATCACATATTTAGATGTGTCCTTTCACATCTAAAGCTTTTTAAAAGTATTATGGCTTATCCTGTGAGACTCCTCAGTCGTGTATTTTAAGGTTTTTAGTCCACTACATACTCACTTATAGCTACATGCTGTCTTTCTAATATTCAGGTACCTATGCTAAGATTTTAGTAATTCATCCTACAGGTCACATTCAGAAAAGTGGGACACTTATTCCTGTAAGGGTATTCTGCTATTTTCAACCTGTATGGGATGGTAATTTTATCACTGATCTTTTATGACGACTGGGTGGTTTTTTGACATTTAATCATCCTGACACTGCCCAGTAAACCTTTTTTCCATTCTCCCCTTTTTTGTGTGTCTGCTTGCTATTTTTCATGATGGCACAAGTAACACTGACCTGGATTCTTCCCTTGGTTTTGTAAGATAACACACTCTTCCATATTCTGAGATCTTGCTAGTTTTATCATTCTCATTTTTATTCTTTCCTATTTCAAGAACTGCTGTAGTTATTCAGGATGGGGATAGACTTTTTTAAAGATAATATCATTGTATCTCTGCTCTTCTACACCTATTTGCATCAGCACCGTATCCCCTAGGTAACCCAAGCATATATTCTCCACAAAGGAAATGTCATACTTATGGGAAAGAAAGGAGTTGCATGATTGGCCCAAAGAGCAGACTAGCAGTAGCCATAATAATCTGGCCCTGTGTCTGTTTAGTGTCTCTGAATACCAACTTCCTGCATTGTGCTACCTCTTGGCTCTGGACTGCCCTGAGCAGAAACAGACTAGACAGCAGGTTAATGCTGAGTGCAGCTGAATGTTAGGAAATAATACCATCCTGGTGTATGGTTTCACCTTCATGTCAAGGAGCTTTTGAAACTCTAAAGTTAAAAAAAAATGCAATTTTGTACATAGATATAAGCCCTGATACAATTTCTTCTACTACATGGTTCTATAACTCTATTACTTTCAGCTCCTTCTCATTGATCCTAGTCCCAGCAAGGTGAGAAATCAGCTTACATGTTGGAATATGGAGTTAAAATGGTTGCACAGATCATGGGAGTCTTTCACCACCCAGCACTTTTGAATGAGAACTGAAGTATAATTACTGCAGACTTGTTTGAGTCCAACCAGATTCACACTTCCACAGCTACTTGATCCCTGCCAATTATGTCACGTCCATGAAGTTTGGTTGATGTACCCAATGAAGCTTTGTTGTACGCAGGTGTTGGAGAGATTGCTGATATGGTGGCAATTGTTCTACCTGTTGTGGATAAGATATCTACACAACCAAGATCCAAGTGTCACTGCAGCTATAGCTGTATGAAAAATTATATGCTTCTATTACATATATGGCACATGGTGGCAGGCATCTTCCCTGTTGCTGTTCGGATGTGCCACATTAATAGGGCAAAAGATAAATAAACTACTTAGCAGGCAAGCAATGACATCACTGGGAAGCAGTAAGAAACAGTTCTTAAACCATCTCTCCCATTTTCAATGTTGCCCGAACAGACCTCATTTGCTTCAGTCCAAAGTAAAGCCATACGTGAGTGTTTACACTTTCTCTTTGTGCTGGACTAGAGAAGAAAAGAACCTACTGAGTCAAATCAGGCTCAGCTGGCAGCTGGCAACTTAAAGCGAGCAGATAATTGATGGAACTTGTCTTTGCCACCTCTTCATTTACAGAGTTACTCTTTCCTGTTAAATCTCACTATAAAAAGGGCATAAAAAGAGGGGGATTCAGATTTGCTCTCTTCTGACTCTAACATGCTTTCTGCTCAGGACTCATGGTTTCAATTTAATGGTCTCAGGCTATACACTTTGTTCTTTGTTATTTTATTCTCAAAGGGCTAGTATATAAATTTCTCNAGTGCAACTGATTCAAGCTTCCTATAAAATATGTTTCCAAGTTTGTATAGGATGAACAAAGCACAGTTTCACAAGTCAAAGTCCTTTTGATGCTCAGATATTCATCAGCAGTAAGCATACATCTCTTCTAGAGTTTCTTGTGAGTAACTTTTTATATGTTTTAATGGCATTTTCCACCAGAGTGTTCAGTTAAGGATGTCTGGAACTTGACAGGTTACATGTTGGAATCCATAATCCAGTTCTGCCTATCAGATGGTAGACCAGAATTTCTAGGACATATCTAGCAAATGCAGATTTAATTCTTCCCATGAAAAAAATGAAACAAATTTCTCCATGTAGCCTTATAGTAATACAAATAATAATCCAACAATATATTTTCTGAGACAGACTTTTTTTACTATTTCCATATGCAATAATACACCTTTCTTTTTGAGAATTCATCTTGTGTCTCTATCAGTGTGTTTCCTAGTCTATGCTGTATTTTCAAATATTGTAATTAGAATCCATAAAACCCTGCCTTATTTCACAGTTATATGTAACCAGCTCCACCTTTGCTGTGAGCACAAACGTTATGTAACGATTTCCTGCTATTTCCAATTTTTCATAAGTGAACATGTAAAGCTTCTTTCACTTGCCATCTTCCTCTCAGATAATGCACAGGGATAAATGCTCTGTATTCAGCCTGTTTGGTAAACATTCTATCCTTCAGCAATTTTTCAGAGCATCTGGAAATGCATAGATCTTGGTGCTGGTATCAAAATACTTGAGNTTTTATGGTCTCAGGCTTTACACTTTGTTCTTTTTTTTTTTAATGGCAAAGGGCTAAAATTTAAATTTTTCATATTTTTTTTTTTTTTTTTTTTTTGAAACAGAAGTTGATCTCACTGTAGATTTTCTTTTACAGGAGTGATAAGAAAAAATGTTAAACTATTTTAATAGTGCTCTACATGCTCTTGTTGGTCTTCTAAGAGCACATCAGACTTCGACCCATTTTCCAGCATTCTGTAATCCAATACTTCTTCCACTTNTTTTTTTTACTATTTCCATATGCAATAATACACCTTTCTTTTTGAGAATTCATCTTGTGTCTCTATCAGTGTGTTTCCTAGTCTATGCTGTATTTTCAAATATTGTAATTAGAATCCATAAAACCCTGCCTTATTTCACAGTTATATGTAACCAGCTCCACCTTTGCTGTGAGCACAAACGTTATGTAACGATTTCCTGCTATTTCCAATTTTTCATAAGTGAACATGTAAAGCTTCTTTCACTTGCCATCTTCCTCTCAGATAATGCACAGGGATAAATGCTCTGTATTCAGCCTGTTTGGTAAACATTCTATCCTTCAGCAATTTTTCAGAGCATCTGGAAATGCATAGATCTTGGTGCTGGTATCAAAATACTTGAGAATAGGAACTTTATTAACCCTGTAAGCTTTGAAAGTATTTGTCCAAGCTTGAATACCATTGTGTGCTCTTCCAAGTGTTTGACAACTACTAATAAAGACTGTCAAGCTTGGCATGAATTTTACCATCTATGCACACTCATTTGTCTTTTCATCTTTGAAGTCTGGAATAGCTTGGAATTCACTGCCTTCTTTAGCCCTTCTTTCAAACCTTTTCTGGAGCCTGAAGCTTTACATTTCTTGTATAATTTGGGCCCTATTTCATAGTACTGTCAAAATGCACTTTTTAGTATTTTCTGATGTTCTGCTGCTGTTTTCTCAGAAGTCAGAATATCATCTGTATACGTTTCAATAGATTCGGTTCCTTCAAGAAATATGTAGCACTTAATGAAAATTCTCAGGGGTATATTTAAGCCAAAGGAAGCCTGTGAGACTACTACCTCTTGCCTAACGCATTGAAAATGGCTTGCCTTGGATTCCTCTTATCTGGGGAGATTAGTAAAAGCAAGGCAGATATACATTTAAATTAGTAAAAGATAATTGTGTGCCTTCTGGCTTTTTTTTCCCCAATCTATTTAGTTCTCTTAGATCTAAACACAAGCAATGAGGCAGATTTTCTTTCAGTGTTAGTGGTACGTATTCAGAGGCTATTTCTAATCTCTCTTGCTAACTAAATGGTTAAGATTCTCTTAGAGTTTCTGTCTCTGTGTCTGGCTTAGAGATTTGTAAATGAACAAGACCTATGACCACTGTTACATATAATTAAGGACAGCTGGTCCTATGTTACCCATTCTGGGCTCTTTCACAGCATACAGCTTCTGCATTTCATGCTGGCAGCAGAATGTTTTAAGTTGAGTTTGGTCCAAAATATTTGTTCCTACTAATTTCAATTAAGTGTTTTTAATTTTTTCATTTCAGTTGAAATCTCTTACTTTAGGTTCCCAATATAAGGTCTCAGTTCTACTGTATTTTCCACTATGCATTTTGGTTTCTAATTCAGTTGTTTGGAGCACTCCTCACAGTCTACTGTTAAAAACTGGCCCAGAAATGCTGTCCCATTATGAAGTCCCTACAAGCACCTTCAAGGTTACTTAGCCACACCTTTGGGAGCAAGTGCAAATTTGGAAAGCAACAGTACTCGATGTGCAACGGGGAAACCTTGGAACTACACATTTAAGAACAACCCAGACAAATCCATAGCAGGTAACTAGCATATGTTCCAAAAGACACACTGACAAAACACTACAGACCAGGCCTATAATATATTGGACTTCCACTGATTTGACTTCCTGCTACACATGCATCTGTGTAGCAGCCAACCTCATCAGAGCTCGAGATGCCGCTGCTCAGCCATAGAACACGAATGTAACCAGTGCCCTGTGCTTGCGTGTCCTAACAACATTTCAGTGGTTACCACACATGGCTGCTGCTTGCCTTGACATGCCTTGCAAGCCTCACAACCGAAAGCAGACGCATCAGATGTACTCAGGATTTTTCTTATTTCTAAAGGGACTGTTATTCACACCCAGATATGCACAAGGGCACAAACTCTTAGCTACAGATAAGGTAAACAGGAAAGGACTTTTTTTGGGTAATCACTATGCCCATGACTGTCTCCTTTGCCACTGCCTACTGACCTTCTCTCTGTTTCTCTTAATCTCTGGGTTTCACTAAGTGCTATAAAACAGCCAGGTGGAGTGACAACCCCACAAAACCCCACAGCTTGCTTTCTGTCTCTCTCAGGAAAGACAAACGGATTGTGAGTGAGAGGGTCTGGGCTTCTTTCTGAGAACAGCACTATCCTGATGGGATTTTTTCATCTCTATGACTAAAGTTATGAAGCAGAAATATTGAGAATCATTTTTCAAGGCCATTAACACCGTCAAAGAGCTGCATTCACAAAATCCAGAAATTGAAGATAGTGATCTCCCAGTTCCTATATGGAGTATTTTTTCAACCATGTATGCCAAAGTGCTCAGATAGCAAAGTTCAAATGCTTTTCGTCTTCTCCTAGCTCTTTCCCCATGAAAGAGCTCTTTTTGCATGCATGGTGAGAGGTTAAAGCATGTTTTGAGTTAACAGAGATGAGAACTGAGCAGGGCTAAGTTCTGCAGCTTTGGCTGTGGCATGTTGTGTTTTGGAGATGCGCTGCCAGAAGTAATGTCCTTTAGTTCCTCTTTCCAACTTCCATGCAAGAGCAAATCCACAGGGGAGGCAGGATGGTGTGTGTGCTGGCACTCAGTGGGGCTTGGTGACTCTTCCTGCCAAGTCCAAGACAGGTACTGGGCAAACTAACAGGAATAGAGCAGAGCCAACCAGTGAGATCTCTGTATGGCGGGGGAACATAGGGTCTGTTAGGAAAGAAATTACTACAGTAAATAGGTGACCGATTTTCAATGTTTTAATTAAGGTGCATACTCCTCAAGTACTAAGTAATATACATGTGCCTGAAGATTTAATCAAATATATATTAGAAGCACTGCTTCTGATTTGCATTATTTCAAATTAAGTACTGAAATCCCAAAGAGAGGTCTTTTTTTCCCTCCTAGGAACTTGCAGTATAAATTACAAGAACATTATAACAACATAAGAAATGCATATTGATAAGGTGCTGTGCATAATGAAGAATATGATTTGTCCAGCTTTTTGTTTTTTGCCAAGTGGAAGGATATGACAGTAAGCCACTACAGAACAATGTATGAATAAAAGAAATTACAACATATATAGAAGGAGATAGCAGGTTTGTTAAGAAAAATTGAAAAGGTTTGTACAATTACTGTGAGAAAAAATAAATAGCAGGAAGGAAGTAAACTCATGAATAAAGATAGAAAATAATAAGTGTAATGACTAAACTAGCTGCTGTTTAAATCTTTCTTGAGACAAATGAAGATAAGGCACACAGGCATATAAAAAGTATTGAAGGACATTGCAAATATATCTGCTGATATAAGAGAAAGAAATCAAATGTAGAAATGAACAGAGAAAAATAATGTCCAGGATGTAAACAGGCAGCGAAAAGAGAGATTCAAATTTATGTTTTGCATGTAAAGAAATTACAATCTAAAAATATTCAGAGGGAGATTGTTAAGGGGACTATAAGATTCTGACAAGTCCATGTAAAGTGGAGGGATGAAAATTTCAAGTCTATTTCTATGTAAATGTGAAGTTCGAAATTAGAAACAATTTTTCAGCATAAACATTCCATCATGCAACAGTGAGCAGGTCCCAGTGTTTCGAAGTGTAAACCCAATCACTGATAGTATTTTCATCTGCTTTTATTTTCATCCATCTTATTTTAGATATAGGATCTCAGATGCACTTTTGGCTCTAAAGACTTCAAACCAAGAAAAATAAAATTTTTTTTTTCTTTTCAGCTTGGGTAAGTAAATAATTTTACTCTTTACTCTTTTGTTTTTAGTCTTTGTCCCAGACATTCTTGGCATGTTGGAAGTGGTTTTCTTCCTGTAATGCCAGAACAGCAATGGCTGTTTAAGGTTCATGCCCCACAGGAGTTGCCATTTAAAAGCTGAATAATTAAGGCTTTAATAAGATACCAAGGAGTAGCTGGTGTCCTGTCTTTCTGGCCTACAAAACTGTTATGAGTCTGTAGGATCAGTCCAAGAACTGAAGGGGCTTTGTACTATAAAGAAGCCAAGGTAAGATTTTGAATGGCTTTATATTGTCATACTGTATATTATGCAGTACTGTGCGGCAAAAATATCTTGCATTAGTATTTTCTGCTTTTTTTGAATAGATTTTATGGAAAATTAACTTCAGCAAACTGGGGAATGAAACCCTGTTTTTTCCTAGCCCTAGTGTTGCGTCTGCACTTAGTTTAAGCACGTTTCTCTGTCCTTGGTAGGAGGAAGTAGAGCAGCCATTTTTGTGATTTATGAACTGTTTTGTATTTCTGTTCAATTCTAGTTCTGGAAGGCATGCATCAACACAAGAATCTTCATATTCATTTAATATAAAACAATTGTTTAACTCTTATGGTTTCAAAGAAACCTTCAAAGAATGAAATACTTAAACCGTGAAGGCTCTGAAAAGTCTCTGAAAATGTTGTGTATTGTAATATATCTTAATTTGTACACATCCTACACTTTTATACCAGATATTTGATTTAATGATAATGTAAAACTCACACCAACTATCTACTTGAATACGATGTGAAGAGCCAACAATAAATGCTTCCACATTGCAACCTTTCTGAGGATAAAGCATCATGTTTTTGAGTGCCATGAATTAGGTGGGATGCAGAAGAAATTACTGTTGTACAATAGACTGTTTTCCTCACCTCAGTTTCTAAGGCAGTGTAAAGAAGTAATTTTTCCTGATTTTGTTTTCACTTTCTATAAATAAGAAAATAGAAAGTTCTTTGTAGAGCAGCTAATGACCAGTGTAGTAATGTTAGTTGGCTTATGGTGATGAGGTGGTATGTGGTAAAGGTGGTGTCAGAGAGAAGAAGGGAGAAGCAGTATCTATTTCCATTATTGTTGAATGGGCTCATTGGCTTTAAATGAGCTTCTGTTTCAATACAACAAAATCTCTAGGCCTGGTTAATTAGACCTTGGGATTTGATGAAAGAAAAAAGAAAAAAAAAAAAGAAAAGAGAAAATCAAATCTGTCCCTATTGAGCTTCATGACTTATTTTCATTTTCTTTTAAAAGACAAAAATATTTTTACAGAGAAGGCTATCAAATGAATACTTGTATGCACTTCTCTAAGAATTTCCTGAATATACCATTTTGAAAGGTTTTCTTATTAAACCAATTCCCATCACACACTTCTATGTCAAACCTGCCCTGAAAAATAATCCTTGCTATTTCTGGATAGTGTAGACAGGCACATTAAAAAGGCACTCCTCTGTTCTCTTTGGATATTACACAACAAAATCCTTAACTGGAATTCTTTGATGCCCATGGATTTTGAGACCCAAGGTAGAGACTTCCCCACCAAGGTAGTAAAAACTGAGTTAGTAACTATTACTTTCATTGTCTGCTAATTACACTACTTTTTTTTCACCAAAAAAACCCTTTCTTACCTTCCTGTTTTCTTGACTGGAAAATTATATGGCATGCATACATTATATATATAGGATTAGAATATGACAGAAGGATATCTTTTTTGGAAGTGATATTTTACTCCTATCATCAAAACAGTTTCTGTTTTCCTTCTATTCTCTATGCAAAAATATAGTTTCCAAGTCTATAACTGAGTTCACAGTAAAAGTGTTATGATATTCTACCACTTATATTTTAGACAGTTCAAGCTTCTCCTTGACCAATACTGGATCAAGTTCTAATTTTGTTAAACAGATTTTTGAAAATTACTCTTTAGAACGCAAGCATGTGTTTATATTTTATTGGTGTTCATATGCCTTGTAGCACAGCTAAACCTGATGCTAAAGCAACAAAGGAAATAAATAACGTTGTAATGATTTCTTTCTTTTTACTGGGTCAGTCTTTCAGAGTTGGTTCTGTTCTTCCTCTGCCAAAACTACATAGTTCCTATTAAAATGACAGTCCGTCATGGCTAATTCTTTTTAACTGATGCAGCATCCTTCTACTCTATTTCAATAGGGATTAAAATACAGTTTTCGGTGTGCAATCACTGGCTGTGCATGCAAAAAATAGTGGCTAAGAAGTTTTATGTTTCTCTGTCATTTAAATCGTGGTAATATTGAGAGGCTTTTATGAAATGAAGTCCCACTAGCTAGACAGTGTGAAAGGGTGAAGGTCATGTAGTGTAGAAAGGAAGAATAACTGGGGATATAACAGAAAAGCAGATGGGGAAAAAGGGTGGAGTGACGAGGGATTGTTTGGCCATAGTGGGGGTCACCATCCAGGACAGAGTGTGTGACCCCGTATCACGACACAGAAGACTTACAGGGCAGGTGTCACAAGGTTAAAACTGATTGGCAAATAGAGTTCAGCCTCATGCATGCAAATTCCCTTTTGACCTATATCTGTTGTTGCTACACACATGTTACAAAGATTTCATACCCACATAGCTCTCCCACCTCTTCCTTCTTCCCCCAATAACAACTGCAGAAGGAAGTTTACTGAACAAATTTTTAAAATATATGACCCTTTCTAAATAATTAGTAAATTTTTTTATTTTGAAAAATGGTTAATTTGGCGAAGACCTACATTTTTTACTCCATTTTAAGTGAATACATGATGTGGTCTTTCACAAAGATATTGTATCAAAAATGTTTTTTCTTCTGTTCTTTCCATTATCATTGTTTCATAAAATATCAAATGGGGAATTGCTTTAAAATTGTCCTTTTTTACAATTGGAAATAGGAATAATATGTATTGGATAGCTTATGAACTATTTATAGTTTAAATAGCACTGGTGGTTCTGTAGGAATTTACTCCTTTTTCTTCTTTCTCTCCCTTCTCTGTTAGTTATAATGTCACTCAGAAAATTATTGTATCACTAATGGCTTTATATATGTGTATTTATACACTCTTCTTAAAGACTGTCAAAACACCTTCACACCTGCATTCTTTCCCAACTGTTGCATGCTCTGCCCACCACGGACTTTCTGAAAAGGACCATGATGACAGTGACCTTGACACTATCCTCATATTCCTTCATCTAACTGACCAATGTTTACTAATCCTGACAGAAATCTCATTTATTCCCTTTTGTATCCCTCAGATACACGAGTATTACCAGACCACAGTTAGAGGATTAGGAATTAATTTCATGGAAATAATGAGGGATAAGACATTTGCTCCATGTAGAACTGCTGGTCCTCCAAGGCTCAGCCTTCTAGAGGACTGTCCCACTGTTTGCCACTGTCCACTCTGTTTTCCTGGGCACATTAAGACTCCCCATGCTTCAGTTCTCAGTGGGGTGGGAAATAAGGAGTTTTAATGCACTAGAAATGGAGAAGAGAGGAAGGTAGATGACTAAGCACAGGTGACCATCAGTAGAAGATAAAAGGCACCTTGGAAAACTCAAACATTTGTCCTTTCTAAGACAGCAGCAAACAGCTGAACTCTCTGCATGTTTGGCTTTTAATAACATCCCAGGTTTCTCCTGAGGTAGTACTAACGGTGCAATCTTCCTTTACTTACAGCTCACAGGATATAATACAGAAAATCTATAGAGCTCTTTATCTGGCTCTGTTTCCTTCATCAATATTTCTTCCTTCATGCTTTCTTACTTTTTGTGAGCAACAGTCCTTGTATCCAAACAATCAAAGTTTCAGATTGCTGTTCTTACATTTGTCCTACAACAGTATTTTTATTGAAAAGGCTGTTTTCCTTTATTTTTTTTCCCATTGTTCTGTTTGGGTGTTTTGTTGTTGTTAGAGTTGGGTTTTTGTTTTGTTTTAAAAAAACATGTGTGTGCATGTGCCTTACCTTGAATTCTGTATGCTTCGTTGGTACCTCAATGTATGAATATAAGAAAGGATTTCTTAATTTGAATGCTTCCTCAGAAATAACTGTTTTTCTCGGCTCTCATGTATAAACATGAGTTTAAAAATTCTCTTTCAGAGTTTGTTGGTAGAGGTAGAGTAGATTTCTTTGAGTAATTTCTCTGAGATGGATAATTAACATTTCTCATATCATTCAACCATATAGTAAAAGGAAGTAACAACACTGAGGACTTGTCACCTTCTCCATGCTTTTGAATATTCTTTTCTTTCTTATCATCAGAAAATGGCAATTGGTTCAGTTTGTTGTCATGAGGGTCATTCTCCCTTCTGCCTGCACGTGTTGCATGTTCATGGTGACTATAGCAATTGTATTTGTGGGACAGAAACACTACAAAAACGTTTCCTGCCTCTATTTAAACAGAGATGTAAAAAAATAATTCAGAAATCTGAAAACAGAAGGGATGCTTCTGCTGTGGCATCAGTCAGCTCTTTGATGGGCACTCAGCCCTGTTTCCTCAACCCTTGGCTGTACCTGGCCAGGACACCTGGGTCTCCCTGGCCCTCCTGGCCTGGGCACAGCTGGACCTAGCCCTGCTGGCAAGGCTCTGTCCTGCCCTGCTGTGTTCCCCCTCAGGTTCCAGGTCCCCAGCCCTCAGGGAGTAGCCGGCCCCCTGCTACCGGGCTTTAGTTGATGCTGTTTGGCTTTTACTCTTCTACCTTTGCCCATAAATGCAGTATTTTCACTCAAGGATAGTTTTTGCACAGTGCCTTTCAGATTTTCTTTGCATATCCCAATACTGCATGAGGCAATTCACAAGTATGTATTTTCTGGTAGTCCATACACATTCTTCTCTGGCTGGATTCATGAAGGGAGAAGGAAATACAGTTCTCTGTCACTGTGTCATGTAGGAGGAAAGGCAACTTACACAACCTTTCACTCTTTTCTTTTTGCCTTTTTGCAAAAACTGGACAAAATCAGGTTCTATTTTTAAAAAGCTTGCTTCAGTTTTCCATTACTAAGTTGTATCATCATCACTAATTAATAGAATCTGATCCTAGGAACACTTTGATTGTTTCTAGGGTCAATAGATTAATGGAATATAAAAGAAGTTTTGCCTTTCTAAATAAAAGTGTAAGGCTTAATTTATAGCAGAAGACTTGTTGTTTCCCCAGTTACATGACTTGTACTTTCTCTAATGACCTTAAGAAAATGACAGGAATGAGCCGAATTACTTCAAGGGAAATTGCATGGACCATATAGCTTCCTGAGCTATAAGATCTCCAGGGATCTCTTCTAACCCAAATTATTCCATGACTGCATACATAACGGGTACAAGCATAGTGTCTACATCAGAAGGAAAGCCTCCATTATTTCCTGGAAAAGATGGTCATTAAGATGAATTTCCATCAGGAAAACGTCTGATATCGGAAAAGATATCCATACATATTGCCTGGAAGAAATCTTCCAATTCAAATACAGCTTGGGATTTAGAAAAAAAACAGAAGCTTTCTCACTGTCCTGTACAGAATGAACAAAGGATAAATATTTGTTTCATCTGTTTTGAAATTAATCTGATTATATTGTGCATTAATTTGGTGTTTTGTTAAACTAGACGCTTTGAAGAATAGAGGTCTTCTCAGATGTGACTGATGCATTTTTGCATTCTTATTTAGTCTAATGAAATGTTAGTAGTTTATTCAACATATATTTACTTAGTTTTAGATTGGTTTGACCATATAAAATGTATATGGAACTATTTTACTCCTTCAATTTTAAGCATGTTTCAAGCACTTACAACAATAAATCTAGTGTGAGCTAGATTTTAGCAATTCACTCTACTCTTTCTAAATGTACATCTGTTCACAAATTTTATTCATGTTTATAAGCAATTAGTAAATTTTATAATGTTTTCATAAAATCTTCTGATTAGCATGACTTACAATGAAACCTATGACTTTTAGAAAATCTTTGCTTATGTTTTTCTCTCAAACACTTAGATAAATCCTCAATATTAATCAATTTTTAATAGAAAAAAGATTCAGTATGTGATTTTTTTTCTAATTCCTAGATGTTCAGGAAGGTAGGCAGGTATTGCTGCATGCAAACTCAGTATTTAATTGTGCATCTCTCTGTGGCTATTTCATGCCCCACATGCTACAAAATGGGGTTACTGTGGGATGCAATATTATTCTACATGCTAGCAGGGGCCTGTGTGGACCTTTTTCTTACATCAGCGAGAATCTGCCATCCTAGCTTTGTCAATGATGTCAGCATGATACCTGGAAGGAAAAGCACTTGAACAGCCTGAATGATCTAGTCTTTAAAAAGTATGTTTAAACAAGATGATGCATTTCAATGGTTCCCCTGAGCAAGATATCTCATAATTTCCAGTTATATTCTGAACATATTTGGTTTTAATAAGGACTGGATGTCAGACACTTAAATGCCTAAAAGGTTACTACTGTCCTACTGCAGCTCTGCTAGCTACTGCAGAAACTCTTAAGGCATAGAGGTTAGCCAGGTGGTGTTGAGCTAAGTTTGATTTAGACAAGGAGATGTATATGCTTAAATTTCTTATTTCATATGTGTATAGCTACATGAATAAACATTTATGACTTTAAGACATCAATATTTGCAGAAGAGTAGATCAATAATACATTAATACATTTTTAAATACTCTGTAACCATTGTTTTAGGTCAAGTACAATCAAATTGCCTGAACAAAGTGGATTATTAAAAAAAATCAAGGCATTGTTTAATGTTCAATAACTGTTCATTAAAATATTGATTTTTAGGTGAATTAATTATTCAAACTATTCACTGTTTTCTTGGTTTGCTAGCAGTTCATGAGCTGTTCGCACATTATTGTAGCCACAATATGCTGTGCTAGTAGGTTACTGAAGTCTAATGATTATATTTTTTCTATGAAAATCTTAAAGTATTGCTTTATTTTCTCATTGGAAAGGTTTAGATGCTTAGGAGACTCACTAGCATAGTATGAATTTGATATTTCCCATATCAATATATTTTTACAAAAGAACAGTTTGTGAATATTTGAGTGGAAATTATATTATTCATAAACATTCATAGCAATCTGAATGTTCAATTATCCACAGAAAATGAAAAAGAGAGAATGGCAGATATGGACAAATTTTAAATAGTTTTGGTAGAAACAGTTCTTTAGGGAAATATTCTTCTAATATATGTTAACTTTGATTAGTATCTTAATGAGTTTTGTGATTTTATAATGGGTTTAATCATATTTCACCTTTTGTTCTTTTATTCAAACTGATTTTTGAAGCACAGATTAGTATACTTTGGTATGTCATGGATAGTGGGCTCTTATCAACAGCTATCAGTTCCTCTGCAGACACAGCTTCATTGGAGGGTTATCAAAGCAATAAGCAGTTCCTACATAAATATGAGCATAAAGATTCAGTTCTCAAGGCATGAGTGTGCAAATAACATTGCAGAAACCTTGTGCAGGTATGAAAATAGTTTATATGCAAACCAGTAATGGCAACCTAATGGAAGACATAGGATGTCCTCTTTAGATCTTCATATTTGAAATTTGATTTATGTTGAAGGAAGGCCTAAAACACTGTGTATTTCTCTTAACTGTTGTAATATGAGATGGTTGCAGAAAGGGATGGTTTGAGGGAATCACCTAAGAATATAAACCTGAATGGAAATTCTGGATTATCCCATGAAAGTAAGCAAACATCTTGGAGAACTCTAAAGGCTAAAGTTCATGGTATTTTGAGTCCAGCACAGTTTGTGTGGAAATGGAAATGAAATTCTAAGATAGTCTTCTATTTTCCTGTTCCTCAGCAAGGAGGCAAACAAAAGCAAGGAGGGAAAAAAGGAAGTACGCTTCCCCTTTTTCTGCTTGTAGATAGGGAAGACATCTATGAATTAATCTTTTAGCAAGATTATGCAACAAATTCATAGCCAAGCATCCAGCAAGATCTACTGCAGTGGCATGGAGCAGAGAGGGATGTGTATTTACCTGTTCTCTTTCCTATATATATGCATGTGCCTTTCCAAGTATTTCGAACCTGTTTCCCCTCCATATGTTATCTCTCTTTCCAGTCTTCCAGATCTGGCACCAGTACTTAAATAGGTTATAGTTGGCTGAAGCAGAGGGAGGAAGGATTCTATTCCCCTTCATGCCTTTGCATGGTTCCACAGAAAAGACCTCATTCTCTAACATTAGGACAAGATGGAAGTCTTAACAGGAATAGTTCTTCCTGATTATCCTTTCTGAAAAGAGATTACTGTCAGGCTCTTCACAGCAAGAATAACCTCTTACTATCCATATTTATTCTTCAGTGGAGTCTTCTTGCACATAATTCAAAGCAAAGCCACAGCAAGGGGAAAAAAATCCCCAGGAACTGGTACAGAGACAAAAAACTAAAACTGTTTTCAGATTTGGGTGTATTAATAAGACGTTAAAAACCTTGGATTTGGCTGCATGTGTTGAAGCCAAGGAGCACCTTAGACAAGGCATAATACTAAGACTAAGGTTTCCTATGTGTGTGTTTGTCTAAAATTGGATTCTCTTCTTTACACATGTACTTTAATTTCACATATCCCAAGATATTGCACTTCCGAGATGCCTTGTGTTATGAATTTTAAATATGCAGAGTAAGGGTTCAATCCACTTGTCAGTCTAGGGTGAAAGCATGTGTACACCTTTTGAAAAATCAGCTATTGCCTTAGAGAATATATGTATGGTTGCTGACTTTCCAAGACATGCACCGTTTTGCACCCTTGAGAATGGTAAAACCTTTCCTGCATAAAAACATCAACTACATTTACAAAAAGCTGCCCATGCCAAACACATCAAGAATCTTCACAGTAAAGACTCCCCATGAAATTGCCTGCATGATAAGCAGTTAAATTGCATTATGTAAATTGTATGCAAATATATGCACAACATATGATAATTAAAACCTTTGTAAATATGTATTTGCAAAATACAATCCATCATGGTCCACAAGGTTATAATCTACATTTTTTAAATGAACAGTGCAAAAACTTTGAACATTCACACAGAAGTGAATCATAACAATTTGAAACAATGAGCTCTCATTTATCAACCTTAGGCTCTTTACAGATTGACATTCATTCAAAAAAAATCACTGATTCAGTAAATAAATATTGTGAGCTCTTACCAATATTTTTTGTTTCTGTAAAATACAAGAACTGACTATGAGCTTTCAATAGTCATGGACAGCAAGTGAAAAATTGTGTATGCAATGTCATGAAGCAGAACCTGAGAACAGAAATTTTACTAAGAACTGTGACAAATCTCTTGCAGGAAGTGGCCTTTGGAATTATTTTTACACACTTTGTGTTTCAATTTCTCTCATAAAACAATGGCTCCTGCAGGATGTTAGAGTTGAAACCATAATGGGCACACATAGCTGTCTCAAAGAGAACAAGATTAGCTGATAAATCACAGCAATTCTTCGTCAGTTACACTGGTCCTCTCTAGAGACATCCAGCCCAAGCCCTGACCAGGTCTGACATGCTCTCCACTCTATGGTCCGTTGGGGGTTTACAAACCACATTGGCATAGTAGTGCTTGTGAGCTGTGAGTCTAAAATCAGTAACTTCACAGTCTGGCACCAAATGCTCCTTTTGTTCTTTCTCTTGTGTGTGTGAGAGATTGTCAAGGCTGCAGTTCGCTCTTGTCCTTTACTTTGCCATCCCACAAAGAGCTTCAGTGGTTTTCTCTTTGTGCTTCCAATGTGCAGAACTGATATTCCCATGCTGCTTTCAGCTGATTTTAGTCAGGACTGACCAATGGAGATTAGCAAACTGGAGAAATCTAGAGGCTGGAATTCAAGGTGCATTTGAGCCTAACACAGTTTGTGGGAAACAGGTGGAAATCCCAGAGTACCTTGTGATGCCTTCTGAAAAAGAAAGGGATCTTGGGAGTGATGACTCCTGCCTAACTCCATCTATGCCTACAGGAGCAAAACTACTGGCTTACAGTGAGGCCTATATTGAAGGAGATGATTTTCCACATCCATGCTTTTGTGAGACCCCACCTGGAGTACTGTGTCCAACTCTGGGTACCTCAACATAAGAAGGACTTGGACCTGTTGGAGCAAGTCCAGAAGAGGGCCACCAAGAAGCTAAGGATAGAGCACCTCTCATATGAAGACAGGCTGAGAGAGCTGGGGTTGTTAAACCTGGAGAAGTGAAGACTTCAGGGTCTATAGCACCTTTCAGTACCTAAAGGGGGCCTTCAAGAGAATACAGAGGAACATTTACAAGGGCATGTAGTAATAGGATAAGGAGGAATGTCCTTAAACTGAAAGGGTAGGTTTAGATAAGATATTAGGAATAAATTATTTACTGTGAGGGTGCTTAGACACTGGAACAGATTTCCCAGAGAACCTGGGGATGCCCCAACCCTGGAAGTGTTCCAGAACAGGCTGGATGGGGCTCTGAGCAACCTGGTCTAGTGGAAGGTGTCCTTGTCCTTTCAGGGGGTTTGAAACTAGATGACCTTTAAGGTCCCTTCCAATGGAAGCCATTCTGTGTTATCACCCTTTTATTTTCCTTTCAGCTGAGAAGATTTAATGAACTTGATTCTTCTGGTTTTAAGAACGTGAGTCAGTTCTCAGCAGGCCTCAGGTTTTAGCATGACAGTATACAGACTTTCAGTTAGGTCTTGCCAGCAGTGAGATACAGGCTTATCTGTAGCCACGGGAGTATTCCCCTAATATTGCTAGGACTTGTCACATATGTAAAAGTGAAACTATGTTTTTTAAAAATTCATGGTTGACAACTCAGGAAAGCTCCCCCACCTTTCAATGCAAGTAGGTAGTACTGGTGGATTAGCTGAAGGAGTAAGTGCAAAAATGGCCTTTTGTTTCTCATGTTTGAAATAATGCTCATTAGCAATAAGGGTGAGCACCTTTTAGCTGACACATTGGTGACTGCTGGGATTGACTGACATGAATAAGCCTAAGGAGGAAAGTCACTTCACTAGTTACTGACTTGTGAATATTGGACAGTCTCAATTTTCTTTACATGACATCTTCTGTTTAAGGCATGTATTAATCACACAGATGCTGAGTATCTTTGGTAGTGTTCCTTATTACCAGAGAATAGGCCCATCCTCCTTCACAATAAAGTAATTGTGGATTTTTTTTCCCAGTACATCAGGCTGGTGAAATAAAGAATTTTTTTAAAAGTCTTCTCCCAGAAGAGGGCAGACAAGCAGTCAGCTACAGTGTCGTTTGTGAGTAACTCCAGGCCTGATTATGTCACCTGTGATCATAGCAGGTGACAATAGTGATTTTTTTTTTTTTTGCCTATGAAATTATTTCACCTGTCACACTGGTACTTTTTTGGGTTGGCCTTATGCTAAGCTCTGAGTTTCTGTCCATTCTGCCAGAAAAGCAGGCAGGAGGTCGTCACAGTCATACAACTCCTATATGCAGATAGGAGAATCCATGCTGGATTTTCCAGTGGTGTGCTGTCAGAAAAGACTTCTTTAAAAAGAGAAATTTGCAGGCTTCCAACTCTGACAAGCTCTGGAAATCCAGAGTACTGACATTTACCAGAATCAAGTAGCAAATTATTTAAATGCTACTTATCACTATTTAGTATTTTGTAGAGTTTTGAAATGTGTCTATATAAGCAGTGTCTGAGCCTCTAAAAAAGCAGTGTCTGACTACCACACAGAAAGGCGGTTTTGCAAAAAGCAGATTCCAAGTAAAAATTTCCAGCCTTTTTTTTAACATATATATAAAATCCAACATATAATAATTGCCTTTTAAAATATAGATACTGACATATATAAAAAATGTCATGGCACTTTATTAAGTGTTGAATTCTCTGAGTGGTGCTGTCCTCATATTTAAATCTATTAGAAATCTGACATAACAGCAGTCCAGCTGGCAGCCTTGAGAGCAATGGTAAAAGAGCATTCAGCAGTGGGCTCTGCGGGAATGTATGTTGACGTGACAGGGGAGGTATTCTGACAGGGGTGTTGGTTTTGTGGAAGGGAGAGAAGGCAAGAATGTAGACTCTGATCCTTTTGTGTGACAATTATGGTCACCTAGTGCCCTGCTACTCTGCCTGAATGGGATAAAACCAAGGAATCTCTGGGAAGGTTGAAAATTTGAAACTAGTATTTCCAATTTACATAGATACAGTTACATGTAGTATTGTTTTCAAAGTGGATAAAAATATTCACTAGCACAGGAACAGAAAAATAATTAAAAAAGAGATGGAAGTCATGTTAACATGACGGATTTATTTGGTTTTATAATGACAAGAATATATCTGCTGTAGGCAGAAAGATTATTGCAAAAAAATTCATTTATCTTTTAAAAAGGGCTTTTTGCTCTTAATTTCTTTTATTTCACTACTTGTCCAACCCAGGAGAAAAAAAGAAATCTTATCATGAATAAAAACTTTTTAAGAAAGCACTACATCAGTTAATGCAAAAGGAGTTGCAGCTTTCCAGTCAGAGGAGTCTAAATCAATTGCCCTCTACAGCTTTGCTCATTCAGATCAAACCTTGTAAGGGTGCAGGGATCAAACTGACAGTCTGTGTCCATGACTAACAAAAGTGTTTCATATTCTTTACCTGTGAAAGGATGCTACCTCCCACAATAATCACAGGCAAGCAGTCCTCATAAACAATAGCATATTTACTTTTGTGGGTTTGCCTGTTTGGAAAAAGCATCTGGAGTAGTAACCCTCTGAGTGCTGTGCTGGGAAGGACAGCAGAGCTGCTGCTGCTGCATAGCTTAAGAGTTAAGCCCTGAGGAGATGAAAATAGAAAGGCTGATTGCTGGTTGTCTCATCAGCCCTTGTGAAAAGCAGCTGACAGCATTCATGTTTGGAAGATGAGAGGAAATTGGAAATCCATTCCATTTCCCCTGGTGTTTCAGTCACAGGAATATATGTGACTACAGTTTAGAAAATATAGGGAGAATAAAAGGCTTACACCACAATTCAGTGATGTCCATTGTCACATATTAGCAGAATTTGTTTCTTCAAACAGTCTGTGATAATGGGAAATAGGACTTCTGATTCTAGATTGGGTAACCCTGGACTTTTCCCCTTCCTGCCTGATTTTTGTTTGTCACTGAATGCTGAAATTTGGCTTTGGCTTCATGAATGTCAGCCACCACACTGGGACTTGGACTAAAAGCAGCTTGCAGAATATCAGTGACCACTTTGACTGTGATAAACACCAGAAAACCATAACAAAAGCAGTTCTTTCTCTCCTGAGAGCAAAAAGAGTTGTTGCTAGTTTGACACCCACATGCTTTTCCCTCCCTCACTGTTTCTGTCATCACACTTTAAACCCCCTCATGGAGCTTCAGATCAACTGTTGCACAAGATACCCAGCACAGTTCAAGGCCAAATTGTCACACACATGGATGCTTATCAGGGAAGGCAGTTTGGGTAATGGATATTGGGCCACCTCCTGAAATCTGTAATAAAGGCACACAGAAAGGTGGGCTAGGAACAAGAGCTCTGTGGGGTGTTACTTGCTATTTAGCAGGATGAGAAAAGAATAGTAGGTGGAAAGTACTTGATTCTGATAACAAAAGAATAGTATGTGCTTCCTTTTTTAAATGAAATTTCAAATTTATGTTGAATCAGCATTTGATCTTGTGATTCTGTCACTGACGTGCACAGTCATCTGGACTTCAGTGTCATGTTGTTGCCCAGCATTAGAAATGTCAGGTTTTTTAACATTGTCTTCTGAAGCACTATCCATTTATTCAAAAGGCAGTAAGGATGTGCAGTTTCTAGAAAATCTTATATACATATATATATAAAACAGCAAAAAGGAATACAGAAAGATATTATTACAAAGTCTTATGTATCTAATAATCCTCCCACAGCTGTTGGTAGGGCTGCACACCCCCCTTAGCACATATTTCAGCTCAGTCAGCCTGCAGCCGCCAGGATGGCAGAGATCCCCTAAGAGACCAGATGACTTATCTTTGCTTTCCTTCACTTTAGTGAAAGTAGAGCAAAGCTCCCATATGAGCTTCAACACACATGAACCTTTTTTTTCTCTGATTCCAGTGCTTTTTCTTCATATTTAGCTGAAGACAAAATTTATCAGACAGACTGGAGGAAGTTGAAGAGAGAATAAAAAAATATTTGGGGCCAGAAAAAGACAAAGAAACATTAGGTGACTATCTGTGTTCCAGTTTAGGGGAACTTTTCAATAAATTGCCCTCAGAGAACTCAAAATACACTTTCTCTTGTCTTTACAGATTTGTTCTGCTTTGCCTTCAGAGTGTATGTGGAAATTTTCCAAGCCAAACATATTGTGTGTGTGTGGGGTGGGGGGGAATAAATAACTATTGTTTGGCTGGTAGAAATCCAAACAGTAGAAAAACTACCTTCTTTCAAGAAGGTCTTGTGTAAAATGGCTTGGTTTACTTAATGCTTTTGACTTGCTTATGTTTCTGCTTGAGTCTACAGTTTGAAAGGCAAAAACATTGTGACAAATAATGAAGTAATCATGTAATTAGGACTCAATTACTCATGCTGTTAGAGTGATCTTTTGCTTATTTTTCCCTCACGTAAGAAAAAATAAATATTGTGTCTTTTTCTCCCCTCTGGTGCCAATTTTCAGCGTGAATTATGTGAAATCCAGAAAGTTAATTCTCATGGTTTTACCTTTGAAGAGTTATCCATATCAGTGTTATCTAGGCCATGGTCTGTCATGAAGCAGTCAGGGTGTACAGTACATTTTACTATTTGCACTCAGAATACGTACAAGTGAGGAGTAGGGGGATGCAGAGAGGTTGTACTGTGGCTCTTTTCCCTCTTCAAAATTCAAGGCAGTCTAGCGGGGCAGGGAGCAGGGGTGGACAAAATGTGATTTTTGAATTCAGTACACCCCTGTGGCAATTCAAGTGTAGCTGTCAGGCTCAGGCTGTGCCAGATGGTTATCATTTGGGCAACAAGAAGCTAGGTAACCTACATTGCTCACTGTGCAAAGTGACCCAGCCAGAAGTAGCCAGGTTCAGCCTGACAGAAAGAGTCACTTTTGGGTACTCTGGCACTCTTATGCCATTGCTGTCTCCCTCTTGTGACCTACATCCTGCATCTCCCCCTCCTCTTTGCTCTCGTACCACATGTGAAATGCAACATGTATCTCATGCTATATAAAGATAGTGGTTATTGGTTTGAGGCGTCAGAAATTTTGGGCAGTTCTAGTGCAAGGCCCTGTCAAACGGGGAACAAGAAATCCTGTCTCAAAGGTGCCATCTTAAAGTACAGCTTTGTGAGTCCCTGAGACCAGGTTGAAAGGACTCAGTTGATCACTCAACTGCCAGATGTCCCACGCCTTAAATAACTTCCCGTAATAGAGGCTTGGGTCTTTTTTCCTTGAGGAAAACATCCACTATGTGGGTTTTCCTGTATTTTCATGGAAAAGTGTAATTTTTTTCCCAGGTGTCTAGAGCATAGATGCAGCAGTTAATGTGAAGCCAGCTAAACCACAAAGCTGTTTAGTCTGGTGGCTGGGAACCAAGGACTAACACATACCCAGTGCATAGTCCCTTTAAACCTACTTGACTAGGACTGTGACAGAGCTTGCTACTTCAAACCTTGTCTATTTTCCATTGTGGAGTCTCAGGCACATCTGTGCTGAGTGTCTCATAAATGCCCTCAGCTGATAATGGTCTGCACCACAACGCTCTCCTCAAGGCTGTGTGTAAGACTTCTAACAAAGACCTTCTTTTGGTCTGTCTGAAATTCAGGATGCAATCCTCTTTTGGGTGAATCAGAGTGTTCTCTTGTGGTCAGTCGCATTTTTCATCTTGAGCTCTTTGCTGCTGGAAGTGCTTCATCTGTCTGCTTTTCACAGAAGCAGTGCCACTGATTTGATTGTGAGTGGATGGAACGAGATCTGAGGTGCCAGAATAATCTATTTCTCTCATGACATACCCAGCATTTTAAAATTAAGCAATGGCTGACTTATATTTGCACTTAAATTAGACTGTAATAGCCCTGTTCTTAGGGGACCATAATAAGAACTTGAGAATGACACTAAATCAATGGACTTCTACAGAAGAAGAAAAAGAACTAAAGGAATTAGACTAAAACTCAGATGCTAAGCCCAATGGACTTTGTTCAAACCTGTTAAAACAGACTTTCCTTGAAATAATGTTGTCAAAAAAGAGTTTTACCTTCAGGTTTTTAAAAGTATCTCGTATATTAATAAACAGACAAATAAAAGAAAGCCAGTATTTGTTAATTAAAAAAAAATGGAGGAAAAGAAAGCGTGGTATCGCAAATCCTATGCAGTGTGAGAGTAGCATGTGGTTTTCTTTTTAGTTTGGTCAAGTATTCTTATTCCATTCTCTTCCACCATAATGCATTTCTCACTTTATGTTTGATTTGAATTGCTCTTCTTGCTGTAAAATCCATGCACGCTGCGGTCTATTCTGCAAAACATCCAGGATCCTGGCTCGGTTTCCTTTCTATCAACATTAATTTTCTCAGTTTCCACCCCTTGCAGAAAAGCAGAAATAAGGCAGAATCTCTTCAGAAATCACAGCACAAGCTATATGCCCAATAACCTTTCCAGAAGTACAAGGATAAATCCTCATTATTCCAGATGAGTTAATGAGGACTCTGCATGAAATCAGTCAGACTGCTCATTACAAGTCTCTATTACTCTGCTTTCTCTGCCTGAATTTTACATCTTTAGAGTCCCCCTTAATCACTTGCTTCCAAGGGTGCTGGCCTGCCTTTATCTCATTGCTTTTTCAAAACAAGCTTCCTGTCTTTGTGTAATAGTGGTTTTTTTCCTCTTTTCAGTGATGGTTGGGCAGACAGAGATGAAGTCATTGAAGGTTATGAACCTGAAGCAAATGGAGGCATTACTATCAAACTGCAGTCTCCTGAGGTCTTGGCCTTTGATGACTACTATCTGAAGCTGCGTCTGGACACCAACACCCGCAATCCTTGGTTTCCTGAGTTCTGGCAGCACAGATTTCAGTGCCGCATCCCAGGGCACCCACTAGAGAATCCCAACTTCCAAAAGAACTGCACTGGTAACCTGTCAATTATTTTTATGTTGTTAAATCTGTGCTCTGGCAAAAATTTGTCTCTGGTTCTGCATTTTTGGAAGTTTCTCTTGTGAAGTTTTTTGGGGTTTGTGTGTGTGTGTATGTTTGTTTTATTTTGGATTTTTTATGGTATTTATTTGGGGGTTTTTGTGTTGTTGTTTTGTTATTTAATCTCAACTCTGGTGGGAGTACATCTGATATTGATTGTACATCTATTAGGATTATAGCACCTTTCAGGTTATGGAGTGACTTATTCTCTTTTCATATTTTAGAGCTGTGCTAAGGCTGACAGAAGTATCCAAGTTTGTAATACGGATTGCAAAAATAAGTAATCATTAAATTCCAACAAAAATAGGAAGAAATTTATACTTTTCCCCCTCAAAGTCAGACTTTAATAATCAGGAAATTCATAGAAAATATTTTGGCAGAAAAAAAATTTAAGGAATATTAGTGAGTGTTAAATTTGCTCAGTCATCTGCTTTACCCTTTCTTTTCTTAACCAATTAAAACTTTTATAATTTGTTTCCACTATGTAACACTCATATAAAAAACACACTGTCCTACTGATGGAGGTAACTCTTACCTCATAGCAAGGGAAGTGTATTTGTGCATAGACAGGTTTTCTTTCATTCAGAATCTGAGAAAATAATATAAAATGCTTCAGTAAGATCAAATTTATTAGTAAATCGAGTGAGAGGTGGTTACACTTCTGTAAAATACATGCTGAATAATTTTTGCAAATATTTTGTTTGTAGTTTGTAAATACTTCCTTTCTAGTCAAAAAAGTATACTTGGTAGTAAGGAAGTAACTTCATTAGAAACAAAACTAGTGAATCCTGGCTTCCTTTGGATTTCAGTGCTATTCTTTACAGCTCCACGTCCTGTATCCCCTAGCAGAAATCTCAGTTGGTATTCATGTGCTCCCTGAGCTGCATTCTCATAATTTCCAGTTCTTCCATTCTCCATCAGTAATACTTCCTAACAAGTGCCTTTCCGCAGTACATTTCATTTCCCCCCAGTTCTCTTATTCACAGCTGGGACACATCACCAAATACTGTGACTGACTTTAATAAAATGTTGATTTATGGTATATACATTTAATTGGCTTTAAGGTTGCTTCAGCTCAGACAAAGGAGTTGATATAGGCCAACAAGGGCAACAATTGCTAAGGAGAGTTGAGTCATTGATGCACAATGTAAATGCACAGCCCTCTTTTGTAAAGAAAAAAGCTTAAAATTGCACTGTTCCGTTCATTCCATTTACACAAATACATTTTAGGCTGATACTCTGTAACAAGGCCTAGTTTTGAGACATCTCAGCAGCTCTTGTAAACATGGCTAGTTTGTTATCCAGCCTCTGTTTGGTTATGAAACTAAAAACTTGAGTTCTAACCAGCATAGTCATTCTTCATTTGCTGCATCAAAGTCAAGTAGCAGGTGGTGAGTTCAAAACAGCCCAGGTGGGGTACTTCTGCACAGAATGCGTAGGTGAGTTTTCAGATAGTGATTGCTCTAGACTCCAATATTGTACTTAAGCCAAAAGACAGTTAAATCCATGGAAGAAAACTGGTAAGTGTCAGGATTGAAGCTGCTGGACATTGGAGAGGGTCTGGAGGTTTCACTCCATGTCTCCTCTCTGTTCCTGGCTTCTCAAGGTGTCAAGCATCAGAGACAGGAACCACTACATTCTGGTAATACTAAAGAAACACAAAATCATTTGTCTACATTGGTAGACTCTGATGGTTAAAAGTGTCAATTCAGGCCTTCAGACACCTTTCTCTCCTCTAAAAACTGTACGTTTCCAGATGAAGTCTCAAGATGTGTGATACTTCTTAGGCTTTGCTGGAAAGCAATCAACTCTTAAATTTGGTGGTGTACCACTGATAACTCTGAGGTTTATCACATACAACAAAAAAGATATTCATAAATATCTCATATCAGCAAAGGGCAGCATTGCAAGTTATCTCTTTCCAATAATGACATACCTACAGAATTAAGAGATCTACATGTTTCCCAGCAAATCTGGGTGCAATACAACATAGTATATACTTTTCTTTAACTACACAGATCTGATTCTGACTTTCTGGCACCACAAGAGTTTTCTATGCATAAATCTTTTTTTTTTGACATTTCTGCAAGGTTAAGAATGTCACTTCAAATAGTAGCAGGTTCAAAGCTTTTTGGTGGAGCCTTTCTCTCCAAGGAGGACAAGTAAGACAGTGCCAAGAAACTGCCTTCTTTACCTCTCACAGATTTGGAGGCAGGCCTTTTCACAAACTCTCTGTCAAAAAAAAGGAGTCTGGATTGCCTTTTCCTTTCTTCACAAAGTATCTCTATACACAAATTTGAAGGGGAGAATCCATGGTGCTCAATATATAAGAAGCACTAATATTTGAAACACATTAAAAGTGCTGATAGATGAAGTCTGATTTTTTGTGGTAATACAGATTTAGGTATTGCTGCTAGTACTGCATCATCCTAGAAAAATTATCACTATCCAGTGCTGGTACAAGCACCTTAACTTCAGCATATCTAAGGGCTTTTACCCTGACCTCAAGTATTCCATCAGTATTCCTGTGAAAAGACACATTGGGTCCTGCATTATGGAAAAAGCTGAATCCTCTGTGGTCCCAGGAGTCCACGCACAGTATTAGCATGTATTGTGACTATCTCTGCATCCCAATCTGTTCTGTATTGCAGAATTGCACTGCTAGTTCTTATTGAGACGGAAGCATACCCATATTTTGGTACAGAGAGAAATTGATTTAAAGGCAGTACTGCTCAAGTTCATATTCCTTGTCTGGAAAGTTAACATCTCTGGAAACTATCTAATGAAAAATAAAACCAAGGATAAAAATTCTTGTGATATCTAGGGAGGCATAGTGCAATTGCAGTTACCAAGCAGGGGGTTGCCTAGGAACAGCCAGAAACAAAAATAGAAAAGGCAGCATTGTTTTTTTTTACTACCCTATTAAAAAAAAAAAAAGGTTCAGAATACTTGAACCTCTCCATTTGGAAAAGAAGTTTAATTACAAAGTTTGTATTGGAGAATCTTCAGTTACCGCCTGCCCATTATAATTTGCTCATATACAATCTAATCACTTTACTGAGTAATTTATTCAGAATTGCCACTGGCATATGAAGTTCAATTTTTATCATTCATGGATAGGCAAGGACTTCTCCTCAAGCAATTGCAGCTGCTGCATTTCCAGTTTTTCACACCCTGTAACTGTTGAGTCAGCACTAGCTGAGATTGTAGGCTCTCTAAAATGCAAAGGACAGCTAGTTCCTAGAAATCTCCCTTCTCTGATGACAGGAATTACTGCTTGAATTTCCTCCTTCGGTCCCTGAGAAGAATGATGTTGTCCTTCAGAAATTCTCATGTTACACTGAGCTTTGAATGTACGTGCTCTGAATGTACATGCATATTTTGGGTGAAAAAAGCCTATCTGGTTTAAGCACTATTGGAAGGAAGCAAGTCCAAGCACATTCTACTCTATGAAGTCTGTGGGATGTATAACATTTACAGAATAGCTTATGTGGAGGTACTAGGACTATAGAGTAGTAGCACAAATCTTTGGGAAGGGAAGAAAACCATCAAGAGTTTTGCAGTGACTGCTCCTTTGGATCATGCCTTCATGCAAAAATTAAACAATTTTCTTTTGCCACTCGGGTGGAAGCCAAATGAGTGAGAACTACTTTTGATTCATTCTTCACAATGTTGTAGCCAAATGCCTCTTTGGGAGGAACGTCTCTTTTCCTGTCCCCCTTTTTTTCCCTCCCTCTTTCTCTGTCTGCTATAGGAGATATTCTTCCTCAACATAAAATGATTAAAGGATAGAAATTTTCTTATATGTAAATTTATTGGATCTGTCTGGGATGGAGTTAACTTTCTCCACAGCAGCTCTCCCGGTACTGTGCTTTGTATTGGTAACTGTAAAGGTATTGGTAACAGCATTTTGTGGGCACAGCTGAGCAGCAAGGTTCACACAGCACTGAGGCTCTCTCCACCCCCATGTGCCCACCCTCAAAGGCTCGTTGGGAGTGGGCGAGAGGCTGGGAGGGGGCATAGCCAGGACAGTTGACCCAAACTGACTGAAGTTCTATACCATGTGATGTCATGGTCAGCAATATAAGATGAGAGAAGGGCAAGGAATGTGGGGGGAGCATTCATTATGAAGGCATTTGTCTTCCAAAGCAACAGCTACATACTGAGGCTGCCTTTCCCAGGAAGTAACTGAATATTATCTGCTGACAGAGGTAGGGAATTCTCATTTGCTTCCATGCATGGTCTTTGCTTTTCTTTATTAAGCTGCCTTTATCTTGACCTATGAGTTTTTAATTTTACTTTTTCTCCCTTGTCCTGTTGAAGAGGGGGAGTGAGAGAGTGGCTTAGTGGGTATCTCCCAGCCAGTCAAAGTCCAGAGTAGAAAAGATGTATTTGTATATTGTAATTCTCCTAGAGTTTTCTTGATATCCATCAGGCCAAAACCACTTCCAATATAAAATTATTTTTAAACTGTTCCCGACACTAAGGTACTTTCAATGTATTCAATGAGATAATTACAGTCTGTAGGAAACAAAGCTTGTCCTGCAACTCTGCATGGACACCTGACTCATTGTGAAGTTCAGAACTTCACACCATTCTTCATGCTTTTCAGATGAAAAGTCAGGACAGAGCAGACAATTTTTACACTAACAAAAAAAGAGCTGTTTCTCTATTTGAGGTATCTAACTCTGGACAGACCTGACACTAAGTTGCCTTAGCACACAACCTCAGGCACTGCCCTAAGTAGTAGTCACTATTTGTCTCAGTTCATGACACAGCTTGGCCTTTTCCACATTTTGGAGACTGCACACTGACAGCAAGGTTAGATGATAGGCTGTGTATGTGAGGCAATAGAGTTCAGATACCTTTTCAACAGTTCTGTAGGATGTTTTCTCCTCTGTGATCTGATAGAAGTAGGCCAAATGGAACTGTTTTTTTCTGCACAAAACTACAGTGACAAATCTGTCTCTGTTGGACTGGATGAGCCCACATAGGCAGAATTAAATGCAAATCACACTCACACAGAAATAGTGTAGAATTCAGTGCAATGAAAACACTTCTACAGAGGTCTAACTGCTCTTTTATAGAATTCCTTATTCTCCACCTGGCAGATAATACAATGGCTGTAGTTTATGTAAACCAGGTGGGATGAGTCCTCCTCTGCACCACAAGAGACAGTTATGAAATCGGTAATGGAACTGATGTAAATATCAGATTATGCTCACAGCAGTTCATCTGTTAGGACAACAAAATACATTGGCAGGCAATCAGCACAGACATTTTTCAATAGACCAAAGTGGAACAAAGTGGGCAATTCATGATTCATTCATCAATTCAACTGAACTTTGAGAAGAAGGATTATTTGACAGCGAATATATATGTGGCTGATAAGAACAAAAAACGTAGATATTTCCAAAGGAGATCACAGTCCAAATTCCCTTTAGGTTGCTTACTCATACCTTGGTCATGCCATAAGGATTGCTTTATCTGCTACTTTCTGTCTCAGTCTGAGAGAGCTGCAATCAGTCTGAGTGCAGCCACAGTCACAGGATCACAGTATTACTCAATTCAGAAGGTAGCTCAGGAAGACTGTAGTCCAGCCCCCTGCTCCAAGCAGGTTAAGGTATGAGTTTGGACCAGGTTGATCAGAGATTTATTCACTGGGGCTTTGAAAACTTCCAGGGTGGCAGTGTCGTCACCACTTGAATGTGAAAAAGTTTGGGCTTATCTCCAGTTTAAACCTCCCTTGTTTCAGGTTATGCCCATTGTTTCTTATCCTCCCACCATACTTCACCATGAAGAACCTGTCTCTTGCTTCTTGATAATGACCCCACAGGTATGAGGGGCTGTTTTAAGCTGCCCCTGCAGCCATCTCTTCTTCAGGCTGAACAAGCCCAGGTCGTTCAGTCTGTCCTCAAAGGACAAGGACTGCAACTCCAGATCATCTTGATGGCCCTCTACTGCATGTGTTCCAGGTTATCAATGTCTTTCTGTATTAGGGATTCACAAACCATATGCACTATTCTAGATGCAGCCTAATGAGTGCCAAGCAAAGGATGGTGGTAGTGGTGAGGTAATCACATGCTGCATATGTGTAATTCCACTACAATGGTTCAGAAAAGCTAATTATAAGACAACAGACTGACGTACACGCTGTCAGGTCAGTCACTGCTTGTAAATCACCTGTGTGGTGTATAGGAGACATATTTTTGAGCTTTTGAAGAAGTAATCAAGCTATAGACATGCCATGATTTCTTCAAGATAGATTTACCTTTATGTAACCTGTGACTTGCTCTCCCTAACCTCTGCTTTGCATTACCATTACATACTTAGGTCTCTGCAGTAGAGAAGGAGCTGGGTCCTATGTCACACTGTTTGTCCTCAGCATGAGACAGGAGATCATAGGAATCATTCCATATTAGTGATCAAAAGTTATCTCAATTTCATGGACACCTAGAATGAAACCTACTAGGGACATCTTGTCTGAAAGAACCCTAGTTGCTAATACTTCTTAGTCAGGGCTTTTTTACAGCAGATAAGACAGGAGAGCTGTCTCATTTTGTTTCCCAGACAAGCTTACAGACAACTTTCAAGGCTTAAAGATGAGGAAGATTAATAATGTGCTGATCTCTGATAAATCATATGAATTATTTGGAGAAGACATTCTGGACATTTTTTTGTTCTTTTGCTTCTAGCTTTTTATTTCCATGTTTGGAAGAAAGCTGATAGGTTTATCTAATATTTTATATTTAAAAAAATACCTTAAAGCCAAACTGTCAATCAATATAAAATAAAAATAAAAATAAATATCTTTCTTCTTTTGGCACCCATAACAAAATATGAGATCGTCATGAAATAAAGGAAAGAAGCAATATATACAAGCCTTTGTAAATAGCATAGAAGACAGTTTGCAGAAAACATACACACAACAGCAGGATGTGGTAAAAGTTTTCAGAATCCAATATTTACACCTACGTTTTCCATTGTGTGTTTAACAGTAAAAGTTTGCACTCCTGGGATTAAAATGATCCTCATGTGGGCTTGTGACATTCAGCCTTCTCCAGTAATGGGTAAACTGCAAAGGAACAGGACACATGAATCGTGCTCCCTTGTGCCTCCTTGGGGCTCCTGTCTCCTATGCCTAGGGGGAGACAGAGGCACTCCTGACTGTTCAGACTGCCACAGGTGATTTAAACTTTTGCCAGGAATGTGGGGAGGACAAAAGCACACAATTAAAATTAATTGACTTGTTCCTAGAAATTGATTGTTTGTGCAGATTGCGCATCGGAACAATTAGCATAGATATAAATGTTTAACCAAGCCACTAAATAAATCAAATTAAATAACACAAGTAACTGATCTGAAAACAAGGCCAACTGCCTTCTGTCAGATCCCCATGTCTTTTGTTAGGTGGTATCTTCCCTTTCCTTTTTTTCCTGCAGGTGGAATGTTTTAAACTCAGGTTGCAATTTTACGGGTTGTCATTACTAGCAGTGTTACCCCATAAATACAGGTGCAAAAGGAGGTGCAGTAAAAGCTAACACATGTAGGCACAGACCTACACACATCTAGCTGCCACCCAGAGATACTCAGCACACAAGGATATTTTCTGAAAAATAGCCAAGCAGAGATCTTAAAATAAATGCATTCCTCTTAATGGGTTGTGGGCAAGCAGTGGTGTAAAGAACAATAAATTATGAGCCTGAGTGGTAATACCTGAACCTTGCAAACCACAGAATTTCCTAGTCAGAGTAAGCTGTAGTGGCCGCCATAGGGAGAACAATCTGATGTAAGAACAGTGCTGCTAGAATAGACTTCTGTTTTACCACTCATACTGGGAGGTCTGGGGAAGTGCAGAAGTCTGCTGCACTGGTGTGGAGGGAGCTAGGGAAAAATTATAAAAGCAGCTACTGCAGCTAGGCTGGGTTGCTGTCTGAGTCAGAGGGCTACTGTAGCACAGCAAAGTACTAGAGAAGAGGATTTCCAAAGGTTTCCTTCAGCTGATATTTTTGAGATTCATATACTAGAAAGCAGCTTTGAAGGAACCCACAAGTTCAAACCTTTAATTTAGCTCTGGATTCAGGCTCAGCTCTGCAGGAATGGAAAAGCAGGGCTGTTCTCTTCAAAGCAGTAGCACTCTACACATCATGCTATGCAGAGCACTGTCTACTTTCTGCAAAGGCCACTTTACTCTGCTGCTTTTCCCAGGTTTATTTTATCTGAAAATTCACATCAGGGCCCATTTTTCTTGTGAGATCTTAAGTACTTCAGTATTTTCTGCATTGTCACATTTGGATACACCCAGCAAAAAAGGAGGTGAACCAAAATGAATGCTTTTAAAATCCTTTCAAATCTGAAAGAATCCTGCCGCTGTTTTTCTGTTGAATTTAATGTGTGAATACAGGTTAGGGCCACTTATTTTATCTTCTGATTTGCTTAGCTCTAGTTTGCTGCTAATCAGTGAGGCGTCGTCCTCATGCAGACATTTTTCAGAAATTCCTAATCCTAGTTTATCTTTAAGATGGATCTTTTCTGTGATATTCTAATTGAATACAATTCTGGGCAGACATCCAGTTAAGGGGAAAAAAAAGTGAATCTTTGTGGTCTGCTTATTTGGGATTAATGTATTGAATATTGCAAGGGTTACACAGGAATATTTGGATCTTCCTAACAAACATTTGAAAAATATGGTTACTTTCACCAAAAGCTGAGTGTACTCTTCCATTATGACATGGCCCAGCAGGTTAGTGTGGTTGAGACCACTTTGCTCCTCAGCTGCAAAGCAGTTGCAGCATCTGCATTTGGTCCTGGGAATCCAGGGGATTCTCTGAAAACTGCATATGTGTATTTTATTACTTTCATCATACTTTTCCACTCAAATCTAAAGACCCGGACTGTTAGTTTTGGATGTTATGCTGGTACTGAATATTTAACATATACAGAGAATAGATTTCTATTAACTCCTTTGCCCCATTCAGTGGGAATACATTCTATGGTTAATATGAAGGTTGGTTATTTTCAACTCTGAACCAGCATTTTCTGATGAAGATGCTCAAAATTAGGCTCCTCAAGTGCATGCTCTGAGACCTAGATAAATTGGCCTGATTTTTAAGGGTACTGATCTCCTATAATTCCCATGAAAGTCAACAGCAGCTAGAGAAGTTCATGTATTAATCAAGTCAATTAATTAGGTGCCTGAATATGTATTCAGATTCCTAATTTAAGTATTGCAAGGTGGTTAATGTCCTAAAGCTGTAGAACAATTACTGAGCTCTGTCTCTTTCTTTTAGATAAAGCCTCAGGCTTCATATGAAAAGCATGAAACTTGAAATTTAATCAGTCCTACTTCCTGTACTTTCCATTTTCCACCATTGTGTGTTACAATGGAATACCTGTAAGGGTATCTGACTCGACTTTTTTTCTTTTTATTGAGAGTGAAAAGCGTGATTAAAGCTAGACAAATTACATAAAAATCTGCAAATATTTCTTTACATTTGTAAAAGAATTTGATATTAAGTGCGTTCACTCGTGTCTCTTGTAACAGTAGCAGCAACTTATTATCTGCTAGACTTGTTCCAAATAACTGATCTGTTAAGAATAGTAGTTCTAAATATGTCTTTTATTGAGTGTGTGAATAAGGCAGCAAGGTTACATAGCTACCTGAGGGAGAGCGGAAGAATGAAGGTTGGGTTTTCTTTCTGTTTAATTGTTTCTCCACAGGAGTTCAGGTCATGTAGAAAATAGGCTCTGTGGAATGTTGTCCTTACACAGACTTGGTCAGGATCCAGGATGGCACTGGAGGGAGGCTGTATAAGAAAGCAAGAGAAGCAGGCACATCCAAGGTCTCTGTGATAATAACCGCATTAAATAATAATCGCATTAAAATGGTGCCTGAGGCTTTCAGACCATGGGCAGTTGCAGGACCCTGCAGAGCCTGTGAGAGAGAGGCTCAGAGATAGTTCAGTGTTGAACTGTGACCGACAGAAAAAAACTATAGAACCTATAGTAAGAGTAACAGATTAAATCCCCTACTGTCATATTCCCAAGAAAGGAGACAGAAGAAAAGAAGAGAAAATAATTAAAACCAAAACAAAATAAAGAATCACAGTCAAAGAATGAATTGGGACTGGAGGATCATGTCATGTCAGAATATGGCCTCTGACCAGGACGAGACAGGGCAAAAGCCCTCCATTCCATTCCGCCTGTTTGTGAATCTTCCACTAAAATAACTGTGTTGTTGTCTACGTCCTTTAAATGTAAAGCCTGAGCTTGACCTATCAAATGCCTTTGTCAGCATTACATTTTAGTCAGTTAATGAAATAATAAGATGGATTTCAAATGCTGTATTATGATTTGAAATTAGCATCTGCTGATTACTAATACAAACCATTCAATCAAAGGAAGAAATCATCTGGCATATTTTATTCCTGGTTTTTAGACGAAATATTAATTTCTAATTAAATTAGAAGCTGAGAAGTAATATATCGCTATAGAAGATAATCATTTCAAATGAGTAATAGAACATGCTGTGGTCATTTTGCAGGCAGATTGTACACAGTCCAGCATTTAAAAAAACCAAATCAGTCATAATAATTATTTATCAGGATCTCCTAATAATTAATCTCTGTCTCTAAGAAAGATGCTGGAATCACTTCAGATAATCTTCTATGTTGTCTGTTTTTGGAATGAACATGTCATTTAATGTTATGTCTTAACTATCTGAATTAGAGTAAATTTATTTAAAGCCTAAATTCCTTCTAACAATATATTGCCAAGTTCAGAATCACAATCAGAATTTTATTGATTTCTGGATTTAAGCCTTGAGTATTATGTTTAGGTATTTGACTGTAATAAGCCACTGAATTTCCATGTGATTTCTGATCAGTTCCATGAGTCTTCCAATAAGTGATCAGAGTATTTTAATCAGGGATGTACTTCCATAAGGTAGAAGTGGCAAATATTGACTATTTTTTTTATGATCATCGAGTAGGTGAATTACATTTCCAGCTTACTTGATTCATGATGGAGTTAATTCCAAACAGCTTCATTTAGAACATGGATAATAATGAACATTCATAATTTTATGTGCATTGTGGCACTTTTAAGTATACTTCTGGTTTAGTGCATGATGCAACCATGAAAATGATTGCTCATAAATATCAAGTCATGTTTTTTTTCCAACCATTTGTACTGATACTTTGCCTGGGAGTACGAGATACAGAAACTGATTTATTTCAAATAGGGGTGGTTATTTTCTTCTATTGTTTTCTAGTCTATTAATTCCCAAGGATAGGAATTAAGATAATAGCCAAAATGAGGTAATCAATAACCTTAAAATTTAACATTTTTGGCAGTTTTTTGTTATGTTGCTTCACTGGTTAACATTCTGTGAACAGTATTTCTCAAGCTGATCTCACTTAAGTAGACATAGAAATATCACAGGTATGGATTTTTTAAATTTTTTTTAAGAGAGCTGGTTTTTTTTTCACCTTGTACTGAGCTATACTTTGTCGATTTTTCCATTTCTATTTCATTAAAAAAGTCTTTGCTGCAGAGTTATTTCATCATGCTTATTCCACTAAAAGCTAGGAACAAAGGGAAGCAATGCTAAAATTTCCTGCCAAGTATTTAACAGCTAATAGCAGTACATATGTACAGAAGAGGTTTCAAATGCCAGCTTGCAGGCTTGTTTAGAGGAGAAAGAATCTCAGCATATCATCCTCTTAGGGCCATAAACCCTAGATTTTTTTATAAGTACAATTTCTAATGAAGAATTTTAGCCCAGTGAGAAGAAACACAGAAGCTTCAGGCCATACTGTCATCCCCTACAGAAGCTTTATTAGGCTGATGAGCTTCTGTCAAGCCATCTGCTCTAAGTGGATCTCTCCAGACCTGAATTTAACAGCGTGTCCCCTCTACATTAAATTGTGGAATTTCTCTGCCTGTTTCTTGCTCCTTTTCCTGCTGCTGTAAATACTGCTGTGAACATGTATTCTTGCAATTTTTCAACTTTGTGATCAGCTTCTTTCAGTTCTCAGTGGTAGGAATTACAAATGCATAGGAACAATCTGTGTATGTTGCAAACCTGTGATGGTACAGAGCTACACCTTGCCAGGGGCAGCCTAGTGCAGGAGGAGACAGCACTTTCCTAGTGTAGCTGGCATGCAGACAGCTGTGCTTGGCCCTTAGGTGGTGCATTATATTTTCCTTCAAGTCCTTCTTTTTACTGCTAGCCTAGACTAAGCAATGCAGATTTATGGAGAAGGAGAAAAGAAACTTTTTCTCCACCAGAGGCCTATTTTGCCCTCAACTGCCTCCCACTCCAGGGATGCAATTCTGGTAAAGCCACACTGGCAGCTGCTACAAGGTCTCCAGCTTCCCTCTAGCCTCTTCTGAAGGCAGATAGGGACTGCAGCAATGCTGGGAGTGTTTGTGAATCTGTAATATCTCACCCAGACGTGCTCTGCCTGCTCATCCCTGCGCTGTCATGTTCATACATCAGGCATGCCCAATCTTCACATTCACTTGAAGCTGCAGCCAGCCTTAAGAAAATGACAGTCTTCTCTTTCCTTACTTAGCTTCTTTGTGTCATTAGAAAGGAGACACAAGAAGAAAGCTCCCTCTGCTCTCTTGAACAAAGATATATTTGAACACAACTTTATTGTTTCCCACAGTGTAAGCATGAATTATGTGCATTGTCACTTGGTGTTTACGTCTTAAATCCACTTTTCCTGGAGTCATAATTGTGTGAGAGTCTGAATGTCCATGGGAAGAGGCAGAAAGGGCAGGGAGAAAAGCAAGCTTCAGACTCTTGCATCTGTTTAATGAAGTTAGCAGACTGGGAAATGAAAGAGCAGAGATCAGTTTCCTTTTATTTTGCTCCCAAGTCTCATGGTGGATGGGTTGGATCTGTGAGTTCAGACTTGGTGTAAGGCTGGCAGCACTGCTCAGTCCCCTTTCTCTTGCCCTGTGCCTAGAGACTCTGAGAATCCATCTGCATTTGGTTAATGAGTGAGTCAGTGACTTGTGCAGTCATTTTTCTTCATAATATTTCAGCTTTACTGTGGCACTGTTGTATTTGTGTATACCAGACTCATTTCAAAGTCTTTGACACTAAGCTCTTAAAGCCCTAATGTGCTTACATAACATGATATGGAGAATCAAGAAAGTAAATTTAATTATAATCTTTTCCCACTGCTTCTGACACACAGGGAGAGACAAAAGGAAGACAATTCCTTTCAAACATGGAGGAATAATGTGGCATCCTCATAAAAATAGACAAGGAAACTGAAGATACTGGTGATCTATATCTAAAAAGAGGACTAATATTTCAAAGTTTAGGTGTTAGACATCTGAAATGAGGGAGAACCTGTGCCTTGAATTCATATTTTGATTACCTTTAGCCATTAAGTTGACATTTGTAAAAGATAGCATTGGTAAAAATAAGTAAAAAAACCCAAAGCTAAATTCTTTTAAATTCAATATAAACTTTATTCCAGGAGAAGAAAGTTCATCAGTGATTTGACCAACGTTTCTAGTGATAATAAATAACCTCTTGCCTACAAATATTGCTACAATCACCATCCCATTAGTGACTTAGAGAATTCTAGTGTAAAATTTTGAGGAGCTTTTGCTGAACACCCAGCTTTTGAATGTCTTTCCCTTCTCTCCAGTTATATACAAGAATAGAACTACACTAATCCCAATTAAAAAGCACCATTCAGTAGATGTAACAAAGCAGTAGTATCTAAAAGTCTCATAGATTTCGCCATGCTCAGAATCAAAATAGCAGGGTATCTCCACTGGTAACTGTAATTGTATCCTAGCTTTTCAGGGGAAAATACATCAAATGTAATTGCATGTATTGAATCTCTTTGCTTGGGGAAATAAAAACCATTTGAAGAATGGAAGAAAACCTTTCTGATTTAATAACATCCTGAAAACGAAGTCTGCAAACCTGTGAACTCCATTTTTTGCTTCATGAGTACTGTAAGATATCAAATGTTTATCAGCATGTTTTGAATTCTGGTGTAGAACCAGCATATTGTAAGATATTCCTTCCTTTTAGCTGCCCCCTGCTTCCTCTCTTCTTGCCAAAGGTCAGAGCAAGGGCAGAGCTCTATAGAGAGATGCATTATTTTCTGTATAGTGGGGACATGATGCTCAGGAGGCAATGAAGGAAAGATCTCTATTCTCAAATAATACATCCTGCCTCACCCTCACCTGACAAATAGTGGGGCTTCATCCAGTCAAATAGTTCACATACAATGGGAACTGAGTTACCTGCTTCATCTGGTATCCTTCTGATAGCTTTACTACTCTCCCTATATGTCCTGTCTCTCCTCTCTTTCCCCGTATTTAGCTGCCTCTTGGACTTGCCTCCCTGCTGTAAAGATATGGACATCAAAGTAGGAAGTGAAGGGGTAACCATTACACGTGGTCCTTTTTTGTTTGAGAACAATATAATAACTGGTTTCCTAGGAGGAGAAATCATAAAAGAAACAATTTACCATGATGGAATCATTTGTTGTAAGTTGGATAAAACATTTATTATGGTCTCTGACAAATCTTTCAGCCTATTAATCCTCTCTCATGAAAATTACAAATGGTTTTTTAATTGAGATTGTAACAAAACCTCCTTTTTATGACCATCTTTTGGCTTGGCAAAACACACACACACAAATAATAATTTTTCCACAAATTGTTGTTGGTCACAGTATCTTGCACATATAGACAGCAGAGCCATCAAGACAGCCTACGAGAAGTGAAACCTGTGGCACTGATCCACAATTGCTTGTTCTGGTCACCAAACAGCATTTCCTGGCCTTTCCCTCGTAGGCAGTCAGCTTGAATTGTCTAGAAAACAAGCAGTTGCTCACAAAAATAAAGCTTCAAAAGTTCTTGTTACTTGTTATTTGATTGTGGGCTGGAAGAGGTGAGTTTTTTGATGTTTTCATATAGAATAACTGACTTGTTGCCTGTGACTTATATTTGGACATAATGTGTACAGTAGTATGAACAAAAGTCCTCTTTATACCATCAAGATGTGAGGATTTCATTCAACCATAAAATATTATTGAACAGAATGCATTTGTTACTAAGAAAGTGATATGGAGAGAAAAAACCATTTAGTGCACAGGTTTTGAACACACCATCGTTGTACCAATCACATCTAGAGACATTATAATCTGTGTCATTCATTTTGCAGTGCCTTAAAGTGCAACTGTTACACAATTTTTTGCTACCTTTGATGTTAGATAACGTAAAACCCACCATAAATAGAATATAAGAGGGAGTAAACTGAAAATAATTGTAAAATATCGAACCAGTAATGGCAAATGAGTTAAATGAAACCCTTTGCAAAAGTTATTTCATAGACTCTTAGTTTGGCAATGTTGTTCAGAGGGTTAGTTATTATTAAATGTTCCCATGTGGTGAAAGATAAGCCATCAGGGAAGAAGGTTAACCTGTCTGAACAGAGATCTTTGGCTGAAACTCATGGCTTTTGGGTGAAGGGGCAGGCAACTCAGGAGGACTACAAGGATGTTGTGAGGTTACGCAGGGCAAAAATTAGAAGGGGCAAAGCCCAAGTGGGACAGAATTTGACTACTGCCAGAAAAGACAATCAAGTATGTAATAATGTATCAAGAACAAAAGGAGGTCTAAGGAGAATCTTCATCTTTTGTTGGATACAGGGGGGAAGCAGAGTGACAAAAGATGAGGAAAAGGCTGATGCCTTCATTGCCTCAGTCTTTAATAGTATGACCAGTCGTTCTTGGTATACCCAGCCCCCTGAGCTGGAGACAGGGACAGGGAGCAGAATGAAGCCTCCATAATCCAAGGAGTAATGAACAGTGACCAACTACACTGCATAGATACCCACAAGTCTATGGGGCAGGATGGGATATACCTAAGAGTACTGAGGGAGCTGGCAGATGTTCTCACCAAGCCACTTTCTTCATTTATCAGCAGTCTTGTATAACTAGGGTGGTACCAGTCAACGGGAGGCTGGCAAATGTAAAACCCACTCACAAGAAAGGCCAGAAGGAGGATCTAGGGAACTATAGGTCTGCCAGCCTGACCTTGATGCCAGGAAAGGTTATGGAATGAATAGATCATCCCAAGTGCCATCATGTGGCACGTGCATGACAATGAAGGGATCAGGTCCAGACAGCATGGGTTTGTGAAAGGCAGGTCCTGCTTGACCAACTTGGTCTCCTTTTGTGATCAGGTGACCCACCTAGTGGATGAGGGAAAGGTGATGGACGTTGTCCACATGGACTTTAGTAAAGCCTTTGGCACTGTCTCCCACCACTTTCTCCTGGAGAGACTGGCTGCTTATGGCTTGGACAGGTGTATTTCTTGCTGGGTAGAAAATTGGCTGGATGGCCAGGCCAAGAGAGTGGTGGTAGATGAAGTTAAATTCAGCTGGCGGCTGGTTTCTAGCAGCGTTGCCAAGGACTTAAATCCTGCTTAAATCCATCTTTATCAATGTTCTGGATGAGGGGTCAAATGCACCTTACATTCCTTTCCTATTAGGGAAAATTTATTCACTGAAAGAGTCATCAAGCATTGAAATATGATGCCCAGGGAAGTGATTGAGTCACCATTGCTGGAGCTATTCAAAAGATGTGTACATGTGGCACTTGGGGACATGGTTTAGTGGCAGCCTTGGCAGTGTCATGTTAATGGTTGGACTCAATGATCTCAAAATACTTTTCCAACCTAAGTGATTCTATATTTCTAAATAAAAAACAAACAAAACAAACAAACAAACCAAACAAACAAACAAAAACCCTCAAGAGATTGGTAACAAAACAGAATTGGTTACATTTTCTCTCCTATGTATCCAAAGATAAAACCATAATTAAATAGTTAAGCATCTAAATAACAGTTCTCTAGTTTTTCTAAGAAGCCAAATATCCTAAAATCTTAATGTAAACTACGTTTGTTCATCACCTTTCATGTGTCATTTAGGTTCCAGAATAATCTGTAGTTCCTACCTTTAGGGTCCCAGATTTAAAATGACTGGTCAGTTCAACAATGTTGGCCTTCTGCCCTGCTCCTTGCAAGATCCTATGACACAAATTTGTTGTGGCCAACATTTGTCAGGTCTTCTGTAACATGAGACACTGTAGGATATTGACTTCCATTGGGTTCCAGGGACACACTATGACACTAGCACATATCTTCACAAACTTATACATGGCCAAATGAAACTTTTTCTCAGAACCATTGGGGGTTCTTCTGTTTAGTTGGAGTTTTTTAATTCAGTTCTGTTGGAAGGGCCCTACAATGTCCAAATGGCTCCAAACACAGAAAGGCTTGAGGCATTGACCACCTCTTTAAGAAGTCTTTTTCAGTGTTTTACACCTGGTGTATGTTGGGACCAAAGGGCAGCTTAAGAAACCCACCTCCATAATTTGTCCAATGCAAATGGACAATTGCTATGAGCTTGGGTACTGTTTTACTAGTTCACACCTGCTCTGCTACCTGTTTTTTTTCAGGGGGAGCCCTCTTTACTCTTTGGCATAGCTTTGTGCCAAGTTGTTACACATGCAACCCAACTGTGCAACAAAAGCATGAAAAATTTCTTTTATTTCAGTTTCCCAATGAAATTTAGCCCCAGTTGTCCTTCCAGAATATTTTTTTTTCATAAATTAGCACTCATATTGAATGTAACCATCACCATATTGTAGCTTGCAACAAAGCTAAAATCTCATATGGCCTACCCATAAAGTATGCCAATCCTGAGAAGAACCACTACAAATAAAGAAAGCAGTACATACAATTTTTAATCCTTCATACCTCTGTCAGGACCACTAGAAAAGAAGATAGTTCTCATAACAGTTACTAACTAGACCAAGACACCAGATTTTTATGTGACCTTAAATATTCGGCAGAGGACAGTAGCAAACCATAAACTATTTGCCTATTCCAGATGAAACATTTTAATTTATAACAATTTGACTCAACAGATTTTGGCTTCTTAATCTAATCAAGAGTCATCTGTGAACAGACTGTGTTCTTTATCAAATGCATGTTTTTATTTAAAATTTGCCAACTGGCTAGGTATTCATCAGATTCCCCAACCAAAATGTTTTTACACATCTTTCTATCACAATTCTCTCCTTCCCTAACCTTTCTGAGGACTGCAAAGGAATAATCCTCTGTTCTTAGTTTCATATTGAATATTAACAGATTTCTCCTATCTTTACTTTTATATGAAAGTTAACTCATGTCTTAAGAAGATTCTGATAGATTACTTTTTCTTTATTTTTTCAGTTTGTCAAGTGGGATTTGCAAAATATGCTCTCTGCTCTCAAGAACACTGTTAGTTCCACATGGACTTCACAGCAAAAGCACTAGACTACATTCATGATTGCTTCAGGTCCTTTTAAGTACTTAGCTGAAGCAAATATTAATTAGCTGTGAGGCACACTATGTTAAAAGGAAAGACTCAAACTGAGTTTCACGAAAATTTGGCCTGTCTTCTCTTCTTTCCCTCCCCCTGTACATAGGCACATCACTTTTAGCAGTATTTGAAGCATTTTTCAGTTGTGTGTAGCCAAGATGTGGGGTTTGGTGTTTTTTTTGGTCATTGTTTTTTTGTTTGTTTCGGTTTGGTTTTTCTTTTTCATTTAGTAGTGTATGTGTGTATATACCCTTCACCTTCAAGATTCACTGACAGAACCAAAGACTAAAATTAAAACTGTTATAAGAAAAAAAGTGATCCAGGCTATTGAGAAAGTGTTAAAATTAGGTTATTAAAGGAAGATTTACATTACATCCAATACAAAGATAAGTAAGTACGAAATTTAGGACATCTGAAATCTTCAAGGTCATTCAAAAAAGTAACAGCCTAATTTGAGCAACTTCAATTAATCCAGTGCTCATATGACTTACAACTTTTCTTTGCTTAGTGAAAGCTAAGGTCTCTAAAATTAAAAAAAAAAAAAAGAAAAAAACCAAAAAAACGGAAGGAAACTAACAAAATGCTTTTTTATTTTTACTGTTAATAAACCTTAGTGTTCAAATTAGTCTTTGTAGGTCAATGGCATTTTTTTTCCAAAAAATAGAAGAGGAATAAAAAATCAAAGTTTCACATTTCAGAGTTCTGCTTAGCCCTTTGTTACATTTCAAAGACCTACTAAGGAGCAATACAACTTTACAGAGAAGCTCTATAACAGATATAGTGAAGTTCTAGCATTTATTAAAAAGGTGTCCTATGAAAACTTAATTGAACATTAATTGCCTCTGTTTTGTTTCTGATAGAACAAAATTACATGATTTCATTAGTTTTAAAAACCCACATGATTCTTACTGATCATCATAAGTGAATTTTTACAAGTTCAAATGCATGAGCGTATCAATAACTTAGAATGATGAAAACAAAGTGTATTTTGACTCCAGGAAGTTAAGTTTAAATAAAAAATTTACTGAAAAATGTCTTTTTTATACATAGGGATGTTTATATTACTGATCTGGAGATAATTCATTACCATATAACGCTTCACATGTTGGTTTCCACTACAACTACTTCTATAGGTGACATTAAGGCAGTCACCTCTGCAGTGTAGTACTATACTTGGAGTCTTAGTGTAAGCTAGATGTTCACTGCTAAACAGTCCAAAGCAAATCCTCCCTCCATCAAATATTTATTCTCTTTGGAGGTATGCAAACTATATTGAAATAAGAGAAACCAAAGCGTGTTTTGCTGAGTTAATACATACTTGAGGGAAATGGCCTGTTTTTAAACATTGGCAAGTTCTGTTACATTTAGCTTTCTACCTCCAGCACTCACATGAATTCTTGCCTTTGGAAAAGCACATGGATGCTATCCTTATCTCCTGCAAGCATTACTGATGTTTATATTCTATTTTTTTTTTTAACTAGTTGAGATATCAAGGAAGTATCTGAGATAAACTTTCAGGTAGAAAACAGCAGATAGTGAGTGCAGTGCACTATCAGTCATTTTGCGATCTCTTCCACAACTCGCTGCCTGGAAGCTTCACAAGAAAGAGAGGAGTGCTGCACTGAGGCCAGGTGCTTTCTGCCTCTCATTCCCTTAGGGATGGAGAACACATTTTTTATCTACAAGAAAGCAGAATCACTGATAAATTCACAGTGTGCTAATCCTATGGGACTAATCAGCAGATAAAACACATCCAGAGATAGTATATTGAGACTAAATATTAATGTACAGAGGCAACAGATGTCTAGGCTATGCTGTACATACGGGAGGGTACATACATGCTGGCACGCTCTCTGCTTCCCTGGGTAAATGCTCTGTCAACTTGCACATAAAGTTTTTATTCTTTCTGTGTTTCTGAACGTTGATCTGAATGGTGTTGGTTTCATATGATTTGAATGGGAGCTATGAACCTTCTCCCACAAAGAAAGTGGCAGATATGTTGCCTCTGGGAAGAATTTCTCCAGCTGCTCCTTGCTCGATGGTGCTGGCCGTGAGTGTATGGCAGTGAGGAGCACATTAACTCATTCAGTCAGATTAGGCTATTTTCACAAGGCTTTCTTAATTCAGCATCACAACTGTTTGCTATGTTCAGCTTATCTGGAAAAGCAGTTATTGAAGAAAGATTTTCTTGCCCAGTTGCAATGAGACCCAGGGAAAGCAAGCTAGACGTCCCTGCCTTTGGGATCTCTGCTGTCCTAATGAGTTTCCACCCGACATTTCTGAGTTGTAGGGCAAACAAGCTGAGAAGACCTACCAAATCAGAGCCATTTCCGAGAATAAATATAAGGATGGTCTTCATGGTTTTATTTGACAGCCTTATTATATCTACATTAGGGTAATGTAGGGTAATTAGGGTAATCTTTCCACTTGAACGTTTCAGTGAACTTGTAGATTTTTAACTCTTTTCTTCATACTAAAACAACAGATATCTTCAACCTGGATTCAAGAAGTGTCAGTTAACACCTAGTCTCTCACACATCCTACTTCCCTGGTGGAGACAAGGTGTTACTGTGAGAAAGTAACAGAGACTGGATTGCCAATGCCTGTTAAACATCGAGTAACGTGGGAGGGCTGCAGATAAAAGCATCTTGCAGCTTGGAGCATATTGTGATTGAATGACTCAAGGGGAAAGAAACAAAACAAGGATGTTTCTTACTTCCAGCTGCCTTGGGACCCCATAGCACGGGTCTGCAGTGACTTGGGGTTGGCGCTGGCAGTGTTCAGCAGCTTGTGAGGGTAAGCAGGGAATGGCCCAGGACCCAGCAGGGGCTGATGTGAGCTGCAGCCACAGACAGCACCCCATGACAGTGCTGGCCCATCTGCAGATCAGAGATAAAACACACGTGTGCTGAAAACCTTCACCACCACATTGTTTCTAAGCAGTGGACAGAGACTGCAATGTCTGCTCTGGGTCCAGTTACATAAAAATCTTGTTTGATTTTCTGTAGGAAACCCACCTAGCAAAACTACTACCACTACTTTTAACTAAAGTGATTATTTCTGATAACTCAAGAAGTGATGCTGATTTACACTGTTTACTTATTAACACTGAAAGGGACATTGCTATCTTGACCCTCAAAAACATGAGATTAAAAGTCTTCACATGTAACAAAAGTCAAATTTACAAGGAAATCGCTTTTAAAAATTGTTCCAGTTGAAACGTTATCACTCTGATATTGGGCTGTTTAACCTTTCTTAGCATAAATAACATTGTGGGATGATAAGGAAAAATTCAAAAAATAACAAAAAGCTGACAATTTAATTTAACTGGTGCTTTCTCATGAAGCATTTCACATCCAATGAATTAAAGATTTCCGGGGCGGAGACAAGGGAATAGATTTATTTAATTATTTATTTAATTAATTAAAATCACTGTCTGGTTCCTTGTTTATGCTTCTAAAGCTTTATAAGAGAAATAATCCCTTTTTACATATAATTGCTTTTTTTGTATTTTCATGTTATTTCATCTTTGTTTATAACAACAATTTTTTCCTATTATTGCAGGCAATGAGAGCCTAGAAGAAAATTATGTGCAGGACAGTAAAATGGGGTTTGTCATCAATGCTATATATGCTATGGCTCATGGGCTACAAAATATGCATCATTCCCTTTGCCCTGGACATGTTGGACTCTGTGATGCTATGAAGCCAATTGATGGCAGCAAGCTCTTGGAGTTCCTCCTCAAATCCTCATTCATTGGTGTTTCTGGAGAAGAAGTGTGGTTTGATGAAAAGGGAGATGCCCCTGGAAGGTAAAGAGGTTTCATCTCAACTAATTAAACCAGAGGTTGAGAAGTGGGAATATTACTGGGTTTGATGATGGAGAATTCTTTGGCTGTTTTCCTGAAACATAAAACATGCTAACATAAAGTTAGACATAAATGGCGTTACCTGGATCAGGTTTTCCAATGGCCAAGAATAACACTGGTAACATATGATGTATTGATAGCTACATCTTATATTGGGACAGGAACTACAGTATAGCCCATAAAATTTCTAGTGTTTCAGGAGAGGACAAATCTTGTGTCTTACAGACTTTTGGTGTGTGAGGTACGACTGAAACTCAGCACCAGGATTTTAATATGTATGAAGTCTAATACAAATCATTGCAATTTAGTGAAGCATTTGCTTGCCACAGTTTTGAAGGCAGGGCTATAGAGCACATCCTTTTTCAACAGGAGCTCTGCTGAAACCTCACCAGAGACTATTTACCTCTGCTTGGTGAGTTCCTGTTTGGTCTCCTTAACTTGTTTCACTCTGAATATGATCAGCTCAGTCCTAGAGTTTAAAGATAGGTCTGAATAGGGCAGGACAAATAATTGGGGGTTTTTCCACAGAAGTTTCTGTGTTTTACTTATTTGTGGTGTCGCCTCAGCTGTGGTATCTGCTACTGTCTTGCCCTCCCTAGCAGACACAGTATGTACCCCAACAGTGGGCAAGACAGCAACTTTGTGGACTTGGATGTCGCCTTTGTTTCTGTTGTGGGATTGAGCTGACAGAGACCTTTTCCTTTCATTTAGTTCTGCGGATTCTGTTAAACTACTTTAACAGATGGAGTTCTTTAGTTTGTTTTTATAAATACATTTAATTCATCTGCTGAAGTACAAAATCCATTATTAACTAAAACATACTCAGGGGGTGCTTTATTGAAGTTAGTTTTCCTACTGAGTTATTAAAGTGTTATAAAAGACTCTCTCACTCCATCTTTGGGCTTATTTCATAAATGCATCTGAGTGCCAACACTGCTCAAAGGGAGGGCTCTGGAACAAACAAGAGTTTATAGTCTGACACATGCCTTCAAAGACTATTTGTAAGACAGAGTGGTCTTAAAGTAACTCATCTCTTTTACTAGGCTTTATTGGGAAAACTGGACTACTTTTTACCATTTTCTATACTGTTACATTTTTTTCAATTGTCATATTTAAACAGTATATAAATTTAAACAGTTTGTTACACTTAATCAGTAATAAAAAGTTTGTCGGTCAGTTTGGTCTTCTTGTTGAGCATTGTATACTTCAGATTTTTTTTAGTCAAATATACACATCAGCTAGGTCAGAATTGGAAAGTGGAGGCAAGCAATTCCTTTACACTCGAACACATACTTATCGACACAAATGAGTAAATCAAGTCTTTGCACATGTAATTTAGGTAATACAGAGAAATTACTACGTAGTATAGCTTTAGGCTTTTTACACACCACTTGTATCCATAAAAAGCATTACTCCAGTTTTGCTTATACTGCATTTTCTGTCTGTTAGTTATTTTGTTTGATGTTTAGATGTAATTTTCTAATTTTAGCCCAATTCTTACTTATTTGGTCACCCAAGAACATTTTCACAGCTCTCATCAGTACCAACCATAGAATTACATTGAACGGTTCCTGAATTCAAAATACAGGAGAGTTTATATTAAGATATTTCTCTGAGTATACCAGAAAGATAGAATTTGTTCCAGTTTGGTCTACAGAAAGGTTAATTTCTCTTGATTCCCTGGCCTATTTAGAATATTATGGGTTATTTTAGGTAGGGGGTTTTTTTTGTGCTTTTGTTTCTCATTTATATCTTCACAGCTGGAGCTACCAAGTTTGAGCAAGGACATCAATTAACCTTTTTGTTATTCATTCTGTAATGTTTGGATGAGTCTGTGGCATTTATGACACAGGAAATATATGAGAATAGCTATGTGTATATGAAATGTGATCTGTACAGTCTGTCAGATCTTTGGATGCCAACAATAGTTTAACAGAATTGTCTTTAGCTTCAGATTGGCTGTAATGTTTCCAAGCTTCATATGGAAAAGCTCTTTGGGGATCAGTGAAGAGACCATAGCACTGTATCGACATGCAAAAGAGTTTTTGTATCTCAACAAAATGGAAAGATAAACACTACATACAAAGACTTCCTGCTCTGAAATTTCCTAGGTTTTTGGTTTTTCTGTGCCAGTGCAAGAATGTCACACAAATGTGCAAAAAATTTTTATATGTCCTGTCATCATATCATGTGAACAAATCAACTTCACAAGGTGGAATAAATTAATATTCCTTCTTAGAAGGCAGCAACCTGCCTCATAATTTATTCTCAAAATCTGTGAGATTCTTTGAGCAATTGACTCCCACAAAATTGCAATCCTCCTGGGTAGAGCAGATAGAGTTGCATGTATTTATGTTCATCTGTCACTCATGAAATCTCCTGTTTTGAAATCCTTACATCTTCATGAAACCTTAACCATTTGTTTAGATTGAACTCTTTCTATCTCAGGCTCAATTCATGATTTCAAGTTTTTATCAAAATGAGATTAGAAAACACAAATCACTTTTTCAAAGGTGCATTTCTTCTGTGAAGAATCTTTTCTTTGAAGATTTTTTTATGCAGAAATGTGATGCAGACTTTTATCAGAAGGACACAATCCAGTCATTTAGCTGACTACACTGACTCTGGGAAAAAATGACATGGATGTAACTCTGGAAACTCACCTGTACTCACTTGCTTTACTGTCATTAAGAAGATGCTGGTAAAATTGCTGCACATTTCATTTTCACTGGGTAGCTCCTGCTTCCTTTCTCTGTAGTAATCATGTCGTGCAAACTTCCAGAAATGGCTGGAAAAGGTGTGAAGGATGCAGTAGTCAACAACACATCCTTCTCTGGGCCTATGCAAAGGGCAGCAGCCAGATACATTTTTAGCTCTGATCTATTCTAGGTAATTGTCTCCTTTTACCTTGTGGCAGGTATGGAGAATCTTACCTCTCTAGGACAAACAATTTGCATAGACCTTTGACCATGAAATACTTTGTGACAATGGGCAGGAGAATTTTCAGCCCCTACAAATGGGTGGAGAAATGCTGATGTTCACAAACTAAGAGAAACATTTCACCTAATTAAAAAAAGAAATAGATGTCTCTCTTCACTCACTACCAAACATCTCAGTTTTATTGATGGCTCATATTTTGCTTACCTTACCCTTCATTCCTTAAGCATGTACAGATTAGCAACGCTGGTTATAAACAAAAGATTTTTTTTCTCCAGAGGCTGAGACAATCCAGTAGAGAAAAGCAACACAGTAATTCTCAGGCCATGCTTTATTATTTTCAGCTCCAGTGCTGATTTCTCATTCTCAGTTGTATTTCTCATTCTCAGTTGTCTTTCTCTTGTCCTTTGTCAAACAAAGCCCTCCCACTTCTCATCTTGAGAGACCAGGGTTTAGGTTCAGCCTCTTCTGTGATTCTTCCTCTCTTTGCACACTCCAATATTCATTCTTCCGTTCTTGGTTGTGTCCTACTAAGAAACAAGTCACAGTCTGTGGGTAAAAGAAGAAACAGTATAATTAGCAGTAATGGGTGCGTACACATCAGGTCCAACACACTGAAGGCAATGATGGAGACTGGATGTTTATTGTAGGAGTTTCTTATGCTTCCCTTACCTTGGCCTTGCGAAGTGCTCTCTTACTTGCCTAGGGTGTGGAAGTAAATTTTGTGACTGAGCTGCTAAGTTTTCCTAACCTTCTTACTGGACAGGCTAACATAAATAGTTGAACTAGGACTTGCAGTGAACTTACGGCAAACCGGTTCAGTCAGTTTGAACATTTCTACTTGAGAGTTCCCAGCAAGGCAATACTAAAACCCACCTGTACGTAGACACCAAACAAATGACAAAATATATTGAAAAATGGTTTGAAAACACACCATTCGGGCATATTCTCCATGTGCACCTTTAGCAGAGCTTATTGTCTTTGATGTGCAGCTCTTCCTGGACGTGCAACTTTTTACTGACAGTTTAATGCAAGCAGAGCACGCAATTAGCAATTGTGTGGCCATCAGAGCTGTCATTTCCCATGATTCTGCAGCAAGTCCTACAGGATTTGGTGTTTCTGTGAAACTCAGGTCCTTGGTGTTAGGTGATAACATGAATATTTGGAGGCAGAGGGAGAAGGGCAAGGTAAATATTTGCCCTTTGTGTTGCAGTGACTCACTTTTTCCTTTTTTCCACTGCAGGTATGACATCATGAACCTGCAGTACATAGAACCCAACCGCTATGACTATGTCCTCATTGGGACCTGGCATGAGGGCGTGCTCAACATTGACGACTACAGGATTCAGATGAATAAGAGCGGAATGGTCCGATCTGTGTGCAGTGAGCCTTGCTTGAAGGGCCAGATTAAGGTGTGCCTCAGACACTTGCTTTCTGCTACAGAAATGTGAATATCCAGTCAGTGTTTTTCCTTAAAGCCAAGCAAGCTTCTTTTTAAGCCAAGGGATAGGACCTCCTTTTCTTCAGGAAAGCCAAAGTTATAGAAAGACTCCTAAATTCACAACTTTCTTTAATGGTCCCATATACAGGCCCATGTTTTCTAAAATTACCCTTTGTAGGGATGCAGAATCTTCTAGTGTGACAGGATTTGAATTTCACCTTATGTGAGAAAGAACAACATTTTCACTTAGTCATTGCCTACAACATTCAATGGCTGTGATTCACTTGGGGGCTGATCCTGAAAATATCATGACCCATGGGAATCCAGTATTTTGTTCCAGCAATAACACCTGCAAGGAAAAGATTGGAAAAAAAAAAAGGCACTTATTTGTATCCATGTTCCCAACAGGAGGTATGGAAACACAAATGAAATCACTATCTGTTTACCAAACAGTAGCACTTGCATCAGGCTGCAAATAATTTGCCACCTGTCATGTCTGGATGACATAAAGACATGTTCCACCACTATAAAAATTATATGGATGCAGTAAGTTTAAAATGGAAAGAAGCTCATTTGGGAAAATCTCCTTAGAGCAGACCTTCCTTTCTATTTTCATTTAATAAGCACATTTGCAGCTTTTTATTTCTATATTGCTACTCTAAGCAATAAGTGATTGATGATTTGGCAAAGGCACCGTGTTATAATCCAACAGTCTTGGAGAGGAAACATTATTGGTATTTACCACCCTCCAAAACATCTTTTTCCTGTTTTTGAGATTGTGCAGTTTGTGTATGTGTGTATATGTAAACACCATGCATAAAAAATGCCAGCTTCATCTCTCTGAAGTGTATTGGACTCTCTCCACAGACTGCAGGAGGAAATGTTAACTAAAAAGCCCACAAACCCAGTGTTCAATAAAACAAACATTTTTTATTTCACTACTGTAGTTATCTCTGCATATAGTTGGATAGGAAGATCCTGAAGAGAAGGCTGGATTTCTCCTTCCTGGCAAACAGGGCCAGAGTCTGTCAGAGCCTTGTGAGCTAGAGGTATCTTTAATCTTTCTTTCAGCCTCAGAGTAATGAAAAGAGGAGTCAAGACAAGGAAAACATCTTTTCAGCATTGGATCATTAGGGTTAGTAGCACTTGCAGTGAAGAAGGAAAGCTTTCAGGCACATTTCTGTGTAAAAGAGCTGTTCTGAAGCATGCACTGGGTCACTGCATAATGGTTTTATTTTCTACTAGGACCCAGTACATCCTTTTAGCAGGATGTTTTTTTAATTTGCTCTTATTTGAATTTCTGTTTACACTTGTGTAATGAGCCCCAAAGAGACTTCCACATAAACTGGAATTTATGTATATGTGAATGAGCTAATGTGTAGATCTACATATATGTATATCACCCTTTACTCTAACCTTTGATTTTGTTTACTTTTTTTTACTATGCAATAGATATTAAGTGTGTGCTGAGCTACTTGTCCTGACCGCAACCACGTCGCAGATTAAGCTTCAAGTCTGATTGAAAATATAACAATCATCATGCCTCTCTACCAAGAGGAAAATTGTTTTGTACTTTTAACTCAGAACTGCTCTCCCCAAAACAAAACAGAATTGTCCCCATAGTTTATCCTTGAACTCCTAAACAAATTTTAGTATGCAGAGATAGATACAAAATCATGACTCATGTTTTTTAGCTGTTTGATATGTGCCATTACAAAGGAATCCTGTTGTATTTTAAATAGTGCACGTGTTATCTCTTTGCTGGAGGTGCTTCTTTGTTATCTTATAGAGGATCATAACTGAGGATGTATTTTGCATTGCAGGTGATCAGGAAAGGAGAAGTGAGCTGCTGCTGGATTTGCACTGCTTGCAAGGAGAACGAATTTGTTCAGGATGAATTCACATGTAAAGCCTGTGAGCTTGGCTGGTGGCCGAATGCTGACCTGACAGGTAGGGATGTGTCCCTCCAAACACATGCCGCTCCTACAGGGCACTAGGAGAATGCTCTGTGATGGACAGTAAGGTGTCAGCATGTAGAGATATTAAAGGTACATACTTGGACACACATTCCAGTGCAGTTTAGAGTGAGTGAAAAGTGCTATGTCTTTTGGCTTAGTGCAACAGCAGCGACAATAAAGACAGCAAAATTTCTGCCAAGAAGAAATGTCATAGTCTGTTCCTCCCCTTCAGTTAGCAGAAGCATTAATAAAGCTGTTAAGACTGCTAATGAACTCAGCAGCATTGCCGCACTTTGGTAGTGACTATCACGAGAGTCCAATGCATTCTTGTCATATTGACTTGATACTCTTTCTGATCATTCCACCATGAAATTAGTAATACTTTATCTGGGATTTCAGGCCATTTAGTAACTGATTACCAGACTCCTGTTCATAAGAAGAACATTCTCACTGTACCCCGCAGCAAGAGGAATTTCAACAAAATCCTGAGAAAGGCTGGCTTGGAAAGAACTAGAATTGGTCTCCCTTGTGTATATGCTTTGGATGAGTTGCATGCTATGGCACCTTTCTGTTTATTTTGTACCTATCAAGGTCAACCTCCACACCTGCTCTGGGTTTTGCAGCAGCCATTACTGCAAGAAAATAGATATAACACATTGAGAAGCATCACCCTGACCTTAACGTTCGCTTTGTGTCACTGTAAAAGACTACTCGCACCTCTGCCCCGTGTCACCTCTGCAAATCTTGGATGCCAGTATTCAGCAGGACATCATTCTTAGTCAGAGGAACAACCTGATCACCTAGCTGAAGATCAAATATGCAACTTGTCACATCTTTGTCTGTCTGCCAATTAGATGTTGCTGCAACATTTAACACATAGACAAGGTCCTCAAACTTTGATTAAATTGTTCCAAGAGGTACTTTAAGCTAGTCACTGAAGCCAAAGGAGCTTTCAGAGGATGTCTTTTGAGAGGAAAAGCTGGCCACTTCTACAGCTAAAAATATATTATTGATCACAATAAAATGGGAAACCTGACCCCATTGTCTATCTTGGTTTTCTATGGAAAATAAGCTATGATCATGTCCCAGATGTGTGTGTAGCTGTTTATAGCCCATTACTCTCACTCCCATACTCCCACCAGTCCCACACCTGCACCAGCCCTGCTCTGCTGTGCAGCTGCACCTACACACAGATGTGTCAGGATATAGAAATCTCAGTGATCATTTAGATCCTTCAAGTTTCATGTAAGTGGGTTGTAGGAAGAGGAGTGCATGAAAACTTCCGTAAGGGTCCCAATTTTGGAAAAATGTCTTGTATTACTAGAAACCAGAAAAGCCAGAGAACTCTTCATAAATACCCTGACTATTGAAAAAGCTCATATTTAACTCCCACCTCATAGGACAAAGTGTCTGTTAATTTAAAGCAGATATTCATAGGCAAACAGGTTTTGTTTGTTTTGGATATTCACAGAATTGCTTGTATCTCCTCTTCAGGGAAGAAAACTGGGACTTCTTTTTAATCAATAAGACAGAACAGGAACTTAGTGAGAGATCAATGTGCGTTTGAAAGAATATGGTTCAGTGCTACCAGCTGCTCAAAGTAGCTCAAAAGGGGTCATGTCAAAATGACAGGCACTGGTGAAAAGAGTTGAAGAAAGCATCAGTGCTGGAAAAAATCTCGGGGGCATGTTGCAATCTATTAACTTTTAATGAAATCAGTAGATGACCTGCTGATTTGTGTTTCTTCTCAGCAAGGAGACTGGACTGCTGCTGTTCTAAAATCACAGTAGAGTCAGCCAAATGACAGCATAGCCATTGACTGATTTCCTAGAGAACACTGAAATGGCAGTCTGCTCCTGCACAGCTTCTTCAGTCTGCCTGATGGAGGAAAAAAACCTTTCTTTTTTAACCCCTGAAATTCATTTACTTGAACTGTAGTACTAAGTACAAAGCTGTGAAGAGAAGCTGAGGCCTTCCTAATCCTTAGAAAAGGGCAACTGAACTATCTAAACTCTGACTCTTGAACTTTGTGGAAGTCACCACTGGTAGAATTTAATTTAGACTTCTCTTTTCTTGCCAGGACTCCCATAAAATGTCTTTTTGTAGCTTGACTTTATGTGTTGTATTCATACCCTGACAGTTATCTAGACACAGACGGTAACATCTCACAGTTCAGATTGTTTTTCCCTTTGCCTTAAATCTTAAATGCTAAACATGTACACAGTTTTAGTTCCATTTTCCATCACAGATGGAGGTTTTAAAATCCTTAATCCTTTTAAGAAACGTGAAGCGCATACTAACCCATTTCCTAAGAGATGCTTTTCAAGGTGCTCATTCCCTCCATTTGAAATCTGTTTCTGTTTGCTGAGCAATCCTTTCCTGACATTTTAATTTTATTTTTAAATGTAAACAATATTGTTCAAGGTTGTTTCCCCTAAACGTGAGTTCAGTGAAGTTGAGTCAGCAGGCACAAAGGATTTCTCACTACAGATGATGAAAACCTGACCTGACAAATAGTAAAGCTAGTACCTTAGTTCTTGTGCCAAGAGAAGATATATCTTTTATAGTCCCAGAATATGATATAAGAAGGATGAATGTCAAGCTACTAAACCCATTTTAAATAAATCATTCTAAATAAGCAATAAAACAAGACGGAACAGTTTTATAGACTTATGAAATTAATCAGAAACTTTTGGGGCCATCAGTTACCTGGGATGTGTTAATGACCTCAGAATACATCATAGATTCTCTTATTGGCCTTGCACTATGAATATAATAGTAAAAAAAAAAATCAATTACCCTTCTGACCTTGGAAATTATTCACGGTTAAATTGCAGGGAAAATAGTAGATGAAAGCTGCCAGACAGCTTTTCAGTAGAGAATTTTAACTGTGAAGCTTTTACCACTAATTATCTGCTTTTGTTTGGTTGGGTTTTGGTGTTGGTTTTTTTTTTTTTTTTGTCTGTTTGTTTGTTTGTTAAGTTTGAGTTAGTTGTTGTGGGTGTTTTTTCTGTTTTAGTTTGGTTTTTAGAAGTCATACCTACACAATTTCTGGGTATCCTCCTCAAATCTCACATTTTCTCCTAGCTGGGAAAAATGACCCACCTTCACAGGTGCTGACAACCAACAACTGTTAGCTGATAGTAAGCAATGCAGGAAACTCTCTGCATTGTTTGTAGAACATGTGGTTCTTGGGCTTGCTAGTGCACAGGAATTACACTGATATAATGAAACAAGTGTCTAAGACCTTATGCAGGATAAGCTTACAGCAAATGATAGGCTTAATTACCATGTTGGATCTGGGCTAAGACTCTGAAAATATAGTTTAATATGTAATAATGTGAGTATGTCTTGATGTTGCTAAGCTTAAAGCCCATATTGAAACTTAGCCCTTCCAACAACCACTGTTTGCTCTTGTTTAAGAAGAGCTTCACATGTAATTAATCAATGATCAGGAGCTTCTGATTCTTAGTCTTATTTTAAATTATAAGAGCCAGCTTCCCCTCAGCACTGCTGAGGCCAATGGCAGGAGCTTCCCATTTCTAATAAAGAACTTTTCCTTCATATTTCACAAAAAAAATTGCTGGCTGGAAGTATGTGTATCACCTAGCTGAGTCTTGAACAGACCATGCTGAGCAGAACAGAATTTCTTTCTGTATAAAATAAGACCTCCAGCTTCAACTGCTATAATTTCTACTGTTTCTGATGTTACAAGCATGTGTAACAACAATATCTGTAGTCAAGTCAGCCTGGTATTCTTAGAGACAAAGTGTACAGAATTATAAGACCTTCTTTCAGTTCCTATTGACATTGGCAAACATTAAAAGTTTGAGCAGAAATTTTCTGTGTCAGGACTTTGCCTTGGGCTGAATTTTTTTTAAAAATAATTTCAACAAAACCCATTTTTTCTCCTTCTGTTTCTCAAAATGAGGTTACAGTAAAACTGTACACCCTGATCCATACCTCTGCTTACTTCTCTATTATTTGGAAGGAAAGACTTTATGTTAGAGTTATCAGCTGGTAATTTTGTGTCACCCTGTGGAAGATACACATGAATTAAGCCAAACTGTGGGCCTCAGAAGCTTTTAGTTCACAGATGGTTTGTGCAGATACACTCCATATGGAGGAGGAATGGTCTGAGCATGACTTTTGCCTATCACAATGTCAGGGCTCTTGCTAAGATTTAGCAGCAAAACTGCGGGGAAAAAATGCATCTCTCACAATCTTGCTGAAATCACCATCTTTTCCCTGTTCTTCTCAGCTGTGTCCAGCAACTCAGACAGACAGAGCTGATGAGCAGCCAGTCCAGGCTGTAAAAAGCTGGACCAGCAGTTTGTAATGGAGACATCTGGGTGAAGAGGTGGCTAGGAAAAAGATGAACTGGAAGATGAACTGAAATGGGGATGGCAAGGGAATGGGAGGAAAGACACTTGAGAGGTGGGGGAAAGTCACAAAAGGTGAGCTGGGTCCAAGGGAAAACTGGAGGAGGACAGAAACAAGAAGTAGAAGAGGACATGGATACTTTCCTTGGGATAAAGAAACATGCTAAAAGCATTTTGGAACTATTAAGTCAAGAAGAAAAATTAGAAAACGCCAGAATGAAACTTTTCAATAACAGCTTCACAACCACAACATCTTATTAACACAAAGGATTTTATTTTCTCTGTAATGCTTACTGCTGGAATTCTTCAGCACAGTGAGGAAGGTATCTAGAGACTTTTTTAACTTGCGTGTGGGAGGGAGCAGTTAAGTACCATCTTAACAGATACCTATGTTTGCATGCCTGTGCTAGTCATAGAGAGGAGCCTTTCCAGTTATTTTTGAAGGCATGCATAGTGTGTGTGTTTGACTTTTCCAAGGGAATTAAAATACATTATATAGTGGAAAAACAATGAGCATGGGGTTTGACAAAATAAGGTAATCATAAGAGAGAAAAAGCAGAAATATACTAAGAAGGTACAGAATCCATGGTATAATTCCACTACAAAATTGGATTTATTATAATTTTTCTGTTCATAGATGTATAATTAATTTATATTGCGTATAAAATCACCCTCATGAAAATGTAGCTCATCAAAACATAATGATTTTGGTAAAGATTAAAATAAGTCAATCTGAGGAAGTAAAAAAGCTACCCATTCTGATTCCAACAATCCTTTTCCTGCTGAAATGAAGGGATGGTGCTGAGTTCATCTGGATTCTGTTCCCAGCTTTGCCTTTGTTGTGGTGGGCTTGTAAGCAGGTATCTCAAGGAAAATCAAGAAAATATTTCTAAATCACATTTCCAGCTGTAGCATCATGAGCAAATGTCTGGGACATCCAAAACTGATGGCTGGTTTTTGAACATATTCCATCCAAACTTCTCCATGCTGCAGTTCACTCCTTTGTAAAATGGCTTTAATAATCCACAGCACATAGGCATAAGCTAATGTTTGGATTATACTGGGATACAGAAAAAAAAGTTGTTCAAGCAGCAAGCTTTCTAACACTGTGTTTCTCTTCTGTATACTGCAGGCTGCGAACCCATCCCTGTAAAGTACCTCCAGTGGAGCAATATAGAGTCTATTGTGGCTGTGGTCTTTTCCTGCCTGGGGATCCTGGTCACCATGTTTGTCACCCTTATCTTTGTGCTCTACAGAGACACCCCCGTTGTCAAGTCCTCCAGCCGGGAGCTCTGCTATATTATACTTGCTGGCATCTTTCTGGGTTACGTCTGCCCTTTCACCCTTATAGCTAAACCCACCACGACATCCTGCTACCTCCAGCGCCTTCTGGTGGGCCTCTCCTCTGCCATGTGCTATTCTGCCCTTGTGACCAAAACCAACCGCATTGCCCGCATCCTGGCGGGCAGCAAGAAGAAGATCTGCACCCGTAAGCCACGTTTCATGAGCGCATGGGCCCAAGTGGTCATTGCCTCCATTCTGATCAGCGTGCAGCTGACACTGGTGATCACGCTGATCATCCTGGAGCCCCCCATGCCCATCCTGTCCTACCCCAGCATTAAGGAAGTTTACCTTATCTGCAACACCAGCAACCTAGGTGTCGTGGCTCCTGTGGGCTACAATGGACTCCTCATCATGAGCTGCACATACTATGCCTTCAAGACTCGCAATGTGCCTGCCAACTTCAATGAGGCCAAGTACATTGCATTCACCATGTATACCACTTGTATCATCTGGCTGGCCTTTGTGCCTATCTATTTCGGGAGCAACTACAAGATCATCACAACCTGTTTTGCAGTGAGCCTGAGCGTGACAGTGGCGCTGGGGTGCATGTTCACTCCTAAGATGTACATCATTATAGCCAAGCCTGAGAGGAACGTCCGCAGTGCCTTCACCACCTCAGATGTGGTGCGTATGCATGTCGGGGATGGCAAGGCACCTTGCAAGTCCAACACTTTCCTCAACATATTCCGAAGAAAGAAGCCAGGGGCTGGAAATCCAAAGTAAGTGGATTGACTGCAGGTACACATGTATTTGCATATGTCCCTCTCTTTGCTGAACATAGTCTGCTGAATAGTAAGGTATGTAAAAGTTTTTCATCTCACATGTGGCAGAAAAGGTGGAAATGACCCTTTAGGTCTAAGCCTCAGATGGATATTGACATGTTGCTTGTTACCTTCTCTCCTGCTCTAAAGGCAGCCCTTTACCTCTCCCACTACCACTGGGGCAGGTCAGGCAGTGGCAGAGTAACTAAGCCCCATTTGCAGCTTCTTCCATCTCTCTGTGCTTATGACAGGGGTCTCATGCTCTGATGTGCAGTTGTTCTGCATTATGTTCAACCTGAGGTTCTATTGTAGCCTTTTGGAAAAGGGGAAAAGAAATATATGTCTGAGTGGTTGTAAATTACATGTACTTGTCTAAGGCCACTGGAATTGTGTATGTGAAAGCTGGGGATTGAACATTAGTTTTTAAGGTAGTGTTTTGTGCCAGTTCTCATGATTGTGGTTCAAAAGCACCCTCCATACTACCATTATTTTCTATGTAACATTCACAATTAGGACCTCTTATGCTCTTAATCATCATTAGTGTAAATTTCTCCATGTTCTCAAACCCAGCATTAGTATGAAGGTTGCAGAAATCAACTAATGGTGAAAATGAACTTACATCCACATCTATTGAACCTGTTATTTTCCTTGCTAATAATTAAATCAATCCAGATGTAGCAGAGAAGGAGAGAGAACTGTTACTTCAAACAGCATCTCCCTGTGAGGAGCTGTCTGAAAATTTGCATTTTTTATTATGTAATTGCTTTTTAATCTTTAAAGAAGCAACATAGGGCCAGACATGAGCTGAGACTATTTTTGCCCCAATTAAAAAAAAACCCACAAAATAATAAAGCACCAATGAAGCCTACACTTCTGAACTTCCAAATAGAATTAAAATTCAGTTAATTTTCAGGTTTTTTTGGATCTGTAGGTTTCTCTGAGTCACTCGAGTTGGTTTTGATTCAGTTTTCATAGGAACCATTTTCATCTGTCCTGGTGATGGAGGTAATACTGTAGTAAACCCATGTTGTGAACAATTTTGCCTTTATGCTACTTCAATTTTTTTTTTTTTTTTGCTAGACAGGGGGTCAGAAGATAAGGAAATGGAGACATAACTGACTCAAATATATATCTCAGTGTACCACAGAGGCCACAATAAGACTGCCAGCTCCTGAGCCAGAGAGGGGGACCAGGGCGTGACAAGCAGCCCTGGGAGCCTTTCCTGCAGGGATGTAGCCAAAACTCTTTGTAGCTCAAGAGCCTGAATTCCATCTAAATAGAAAGATTGAGCCTGATCTACGTTCCGCTCACTCTGTGGTAGTTGGATGGGGACTCAGATGTCTGCTAGAAAGTAGTGTGATCTCTCTGCAGTGTCATCTTTAGCTAACAGTTGGTTTCTTTAAGAAGATGTCTCTCAAAAAAAAAAAAAAGACTTTTGAGTCTTCTAGATCATAAGAAACTTAACAATTAATTCTTTGTTGTCCTTACTGTTCTTGTTCTTCTACTTTTACACACACACACAAAAGAATTAAAAATATCTGAATGCAATATACTTAGAATACAGTCCCTAGTATGAGAAAACATTTCATTCTGTTCAAAAGCTGAGCTTCTCCCTCAACATTGTCACCTTTAAAACACAACAAGGTTTACCTGAGCTTTTTAGCAATTTGGTTGTTATATAATTATAGTAAGATTTCTTTGACCTCTCTGTTGAGCTTGTGTGAGCCTTATGAACCAAAAAAGCTCTACAGAGTTTTCTTCACATCTTTTATACAGCCAAATTCCAACCTCTGACCTAAAACTCTTGTGCAGTTATTGTTGTATTCTTCACCTAAACCAGCACAGGTGCAGAGGCATGCTAGGCTTGCTCATGGAGAAGGACAGTGTACCATCTCTGTATTTGGCCATGAAGAACGGCAAGCAATTACTATATAAACATGCAGCTGTAGAAATAAAGTCACAAGGCAAAATAAAAACTAATTCCAGGGCTTTGGAAGGTTTTTTTAACTCCTAGCTGAGTCCGTTGCAAAGCTTATGAGGACATTGTGCTGACACAGATAAAGAAGTGTGAGTTACTGAGGAAACCAAAAAGAAAAAAGTGGAATTTACTGCAGCTTTTAAAGCACATAGGTGGCTCAAATGTGTGGTTGGGTCCTTCCTGAAACAGGACTTAAAATTACTGGTACATGATTAAAGCCCATAGGAATGGCCTTCAGACTGATCTTCTATGGTGGTTTTGGTTTGGGGCTTTTTTTTCATTCCCTATCAAAATCTGGGATTTATTTGCCAGTTTTTCAGTAAGTCAGGTCCCTATATGTATGTATCCTCTACTTCTAGATTCTTCAATTGTCCCTCCCTATGGCCATATTCTTCTGTCTGTAACTGGCCAGCAGTGCTGAACCCAAAAGATTTCTCTTCCAGCTGTCTTGCAACAATTTTTCATCTATTTTCTTGTTATCACTTGTCTGTCTTCCAAGTTTGCTTTTCTTTTTCTACTTTTCAATTTTAATCTCTTTTCCTGTCTGTATCAAACCTCTTCTCTGCTTAATCCAGTGAATTCTAATTCCTAAACAGAAAAGTGGCATCTATCTAAATTAAATTGGTGTGCAGATACAGGTTTAAATTGAATTAGTTTTAAAACAGAAACTATTTTACATTTACAAAGGCAAGTCTGACTTGTATAAGCCTTGATAAAGCAATCACATGTAATGTCATGTTATTTAACTAGTATGGCTTGGGGACTAGAGTAAGCCAAGCCACTCTTCCTTTCTCCTTCCTAAAGCAGAGCAAAAGAATTAACCAGGAAAATCTATTAGCAGGATCTATTAGTCAATTCAAAACCTTCGGCTACCCCTGTTGCTCGTACAGAGGTTGAAAAATATCTGTCCCAGCACTGCCAACAGAGTTTCAATGAAAATAAATTGCTTAGTAACACTGGTCTTCACTTAAATAAAAATGCACACTGCCTTTACTGCTCTGTTACAATCTGAAGATGCTATGTGAAGTCTTGAGGATTTGAACTCTCTCTTACTTTGATTGAATTAAACTACAAGCAATTACAGCCAGCATTGTTTTCAATAGAGCTCGTTGGGAATTGCCCAGTGGAATATGTTTTTCCTCAGAAAATTCTGGCCTCTTGAAATGTTTCATAGAATTGGGCTTTGATGGTAGGGATTCTCGCTGGACCAGGGGGACTTTTTTTTTTCTATGAAGAGATGAAAGCATTGGAAAAGCATAAGGGAACTTCACTCCAACAGTTAAAGCACTCAACTAGGTTAAGAGCATCTCCATCACTTCCCAGGTGAACGCTCTATAACTAGAGTATGCAATGCCCCAGAGGAAGTCTCCTTTCTGTATATTTTCATCCAGCAGTGCTTTGGAACAGAGTAAAAACATTCTGATGCAAACCCTGGAGAAATACTTTGTATTATTCTGTGAGAGAGCTTGAATCTGGGTCTGAGAGATCCCTTGCGAGTGTCTTCAGTACCAAGCAACTGTCAGTCTTTCCCTCTTGTCAAATGAATATTTAAATATGTATAAAAAATAGAGCAGCTCCACCAGGAGAGATGAAGAGATAGTGATATCTGCTGCCTTTATTGGAGCTTTGTGGGGACATTTATTGTTAGTTTGCTGCTTGATGGTATTACAAGATCCTGGTTGTTACAGGATGATGATATCGCAGCATTTGTTAGGAGAGCCTTTTGAATCTACCTTTTTTTCCTAGCTGTAAGATTGCAGCTTTTGGAGATGGATCTTGCTGTGATCATTAGCCTTGTTCTTGACCACAAATATTTGGTCTACAAGGGTCAATGAACTTGAAGAGTAGCACACCTGTACAGTATCTGTATAATCACTTCCTTGAGAAAGTAGTCCTTTCTGTACTACATGCAGAAAAAAGGTATCCAGTGACACTTAAGATGATAATTCTGATAAGGGTTCAGGAAATACCTTCCCCAGTCACTGCTTCAAATGGACCCAACTCATTATGCAGGTCACTGAAGACAGGCTTGCAGCCTGCAGGTTCTGTTGAGTTGCTTTTCTGAAGTACACACACAATTCAAATAGAGCTTGACCCACACAGCAAGGCTCACCTCTTCTCCCTCGCTTCTTGTGGGCTGCAGTAGCATGAGAAGGATCCGTGTTGCAGGAGGGGGAAGAGTTCATTTTGTATCCCTGGGTAATTAGCTCCAGGTTTGGCAGTGATGATTAGCCGTTGCCTCAGTTGTCACATATAAATTATTTTAAATTTATGGTTGAGACTTCAGGTCTGGACACCATTTTTGTGCATTTTGAATCAGAGTAAATAAGGATTTAGTTCTCAACATAAGTCCTGTAGCAAAATCTATGTTGATAGGAAGGTCAACTAGCAAGACTCACTGAATGGCCAGGACTCCACATTAATGTGTAGGCCACCTGCTTCCTTCCTGTAATTTTAATATATTTGCATTCAATTATTTTTCCTCCTGAGGGCTGTCTGCCCTCAGAAATGAATAGCTGATTTTAAATATTTCCAAACATGTAGTTTATCTTTTTAACATGGTTTGGCAGTACATGCCTCTACAGTGCTGTCACAGGCATGCACTCTCAGCACTGTCCAGGCAGTCATCTGGGTCAAGGATCTATTAAAATGGTTTTATTTTATTCCCACAAAAAGTTCCAGAAAACCCAACATTCCCTAGTACTTTCTCCTTGCTTTCTTTACAGGAGCCTGTTCCTGTCCTTGGTCATTTCTCCCTCTGTGCTGGATCCCTACATAGAGTTTCTTAACTGGAAATCAGGGTTCTCAGTAACCTCTAGTAACACATCTGTTCCCTTAGCCCATGCTTAGGGAACCACTTGTTTTTTTGTCATGCCAGTTATGAAATTATCTCCAGGCATTCTTAAGTTACTCTTTCCATTTAAACTGACTTGCTGAGTTGCCTTTTCACCTTGAGCAAGCTGTGCTGACAAGCCATGTTTTTCTGGGACTCCTTGGCAACTCACAGTCCACAAGGCTTTTGGGCTCTTCAGTTCTCTCATTTTCAAAGCCTCCCACAGAGATCGGGTGAAGGGAATCTTAGGATAAGTATGCCCATAAGGCAGGACATTTCATTTTCACTGGTTTTCATGGTGGTGTTAGGAGGCAAAAGTACAGTGTGGTATGGCAAGAGCTGGAGCTTCCAGAAACAGAGAATAATGTTCAGCATGTTCAACTGCAGTTGTTCAAATGTAGATATTTCACAGCCTGTCACTTGGTCCAACCTGAGTGCCCTATCATAGGAATAGATGCTTAGGAGTACTCCACCTTCTCACTCTTATGTTAGTACTCCACGCAGTCAATATTCTGTCTTTAAGCAAGGATTATGGAAGCGGGGCGGGGAGGGAGAAAAGTGTGAACAGAAGACATGGAAACACTTTTGTAAGTAAAACAATGGCTTTTGTCCTGATCTCTGCAGACTAAAGTGTGTGAAATTGAGCCAAACCAATCTATCTCAGCCTGGCACAGCCACACAGGGAATATTTCCTTCTGTCTTGTTGAAATGCATCAAAACATTTGAAACTAGAAGATGTAATGGAAAGTGCAAGGAGGACTCATAATTGGTCACCATTTTCCCTTCTCCTGTAAAAGAGAATATATTAAATCCTGTGCTTTGGGACACGAGGCAAATGTGAGAAATCTGCAATATATTCAAGTATTTTCTGTGGTCCTGAAGTGTGTTACCTAGCCTACAGCATATAAGAATTATCTTCAAATGGTTGTTATACAGATTACCATCTAGTGTAGTCTTATCTTCTTACAGCATTGCCAAAACAGTATAGACACAATTGCTGAATCCCATAGGAAACGGCTTTACAATTTAGAAAATTGACGCAGTGCATAAACTTAGTCCTGCACAGACTTAGTATTGCACAGACAATAAGGCAGCCCTCTATTTTTACCATTACAGACCTTGGAAAATATCACATTCCAAGGTACTTTTGAGAAGACCCTTAAACCTGCTGGACCTGCACAGCCACCCTGCTAAAGTTTACCCCAGAAAGGAATAGCATATTATAGAAGAGCATTTGGAAAGGATGGAAAGAGAGTATGGAAAGGATGTAAGCTTCTGCAAATGAGAAGTAATACAAACATTGAAATGAAAAAAAAAAAAAGGAAAAAAGTCAGAAAAAATGCACAGGACAGATAAGGTTGATTATTTAAATAGTCTGTTGGTTTATATCTGATCTCTCTGTTGGCCTAACAATAAAATGTTGATGTTCATGCCCTGTTTTCAAGGCTGACTCTGTAGAGCAGTGGCACCACAGGGCTTAAAGTGCTGTGCTGTTCCATGGCTTTGAGGCTCCTGACTCCCCATCAGGGCATGAGGCTATAAAATCACTGGGCATTTCGTGTATCCTTGCATCACACTCAAGGCGTATCTTGGAGGAATCTGCTTCCTTAGTGCAGATGCAGATATGCCATCTTTAGCATGGTTCCCTGGTAACACAGCTGTCACAGGGAAGGCAGGTGACACCCTGGTCTGTCCTGATTCATCTCCCACTGCAGCCCTCCCTGCTGCTAGCCCAGCTTCTGTATTCAGTGTAGTCCTTCACCCTTCTCTGAGGTTGCAGTGCATTTTTGGGACAGCATCTTGTACCCTCAGAAAGGTGTCAATGAAGGTGTTAATGCCAAATATCTTTCTCTCAGCACTTGGTATGCTTGCTGGCTTTGCTGGGCTGTTTACTGGTCTTCAGCCATGAATGATTTTGTAGACACATAGCACTTTGACATATGACAGTTCTTACTCAGTTCTCTTGTGTATGTGATGTGAGTTTCACATAAGAAAATGCAAAGCACTCAGTCAAGCTTTTCAGTCCTTGTCGGTATATTGATTTAAGTGAATATTTTAAACTCCCAAAAGACAGTTACATGGTTTCAAAGGGACTCTTAGAACTGATTTTAAAGAACTGGGAAGAAGCACAAAATAAGAGGGGAATCTGAAACTTAACAATCGAATGGAAGTCTCTTCTAGCCCTGCTGCAGGGTTGTCTATTAAATTTGAACTATGTAATTATATCTATGTCCTCCATAGCCTTGAATTTGCATTTAGTTATGTTGTACATATAATGCAGTTCTGGTTCATACACCAAAAAAATGCAGAATAGGTAAAAGACTGAGATACCACTTCAACACTTACATTCTTTCTCATTTAAATAACTACTAAAAATTTTATTTATTCAAAAACCTGGCATGGCATATATATGTACACCAAATTGCACACCAAAATGCCTCTCTGTGTATATATGAGCAAAATAACTAGTCTCGTGCTAGAGAGTTCTTTTAATCCTTCTAATGAGGAGTAAGGGGCATGACTACATAAGGCACTGGAAATTTTCCTTGCAAATTATACTACCTAAAGGGAGTCCCAGCACATGCATAACTATGTTAATCACATGTCATTTCTAGGGCAAGCTGAGGAGAAGGAGCAGGGGTAGATGTACAATATGATTGGGATATTTGTCATCAAGTACAAGCTAAGGGGTCTGGCAGTTCAAGCTTAGTCCTCTGGGTTTGCTTCCATGGCCAAACAGAGGCTGCCTGAGACTACATTTAAGAGAAATAACTTAGAAAAGCTATGCGGTTCTGCAGTAAAAGCAGTGGGGACAAATCCCCACTCAGACAAAACCCAGGTTATATTGAATAAATTTACAGGATACATTGCCTGCACTCTGAGTTCCCATCCAGAATTCTGCTTTTTCACCAGTCAGGGTCATGTTTTATGGGTATGGTCCCTTTAAATGAGAGGGCTGTTGTGTAAGGTTTTATGCAATTTCCTCCCTTTCACAGAAGTTCCAAGTCCAGGGCAGTTTTGCCACTTTCTTTTCATGGATAGTCATAACTTTGTTCTCCATGGGGATTTTGACAGGACATAGATCCAAGGAATAGTCTCTGAGTGCAGCCTAGTTCTTACCAAAGGACTGCCAGAAAACTTCACTTTACAACTCCTCTTGTTTTGCTGCTGTCAAGATGCCGAATCACAAAATGTTGCTTTGCTTAGGGGCACTGCTGTAGCACCAGGCAGCTTTGTATAATGAATCTCAATACTTAAGCACAATGACACATAGATAGACAATCCCATCAGAGCAGAGCTTTCCACTTATGTACTATAATCTCTGCCTCCTGACTGAGGGGAAGCTAAGGCAGTACTACAGAATCCTGGGCAAAGCTAGTATCTTTCTTCACATAAACCACAGAAATAAGGACACCATTTGTAATTTAATTTCTTGCTTGACTGGATCACTTATTGCACTTCCTTGTATTTTAGTATTTGTATACATTATTTATTAGGATGCTACAAAAGTGCACCAACTCAGTGGTGAGTGATACAAACAATTGCGTTCACATGTAGGGATAAGCAACTACTGTTTATCTGCTTGGCACCAGAATCTCATGTTGTTTTGGTTAGAATTGTCTCTGTGAGAAAAATAAGGAAGAAAGCTTCACCTTTTAAGAGTGTCAGGTAAACAAATAGGTGTTGAAGGTTGCATTCAGGTAAGCACCTAAACCCTTGGATATTTCTCTGTATTACATACAGAAATCAGATTTCAACTCTCATAAGCACATACTTAGGGGGAAAAAAGAATGAAAAAACCATCCCATCTTTGGGGAGGATGGTCTGAAGTATAATTTTAAAATATATAACAGCAATTTATTTATTTAACTCAGCATTTTAAAATGGAAATCAAATAAAGAGCTAAAATGCAAGTCTCCTGAAGCTACTTTAACATTTTTTAAGTCAAGAATGCATTGAAACTCCTTCTTATCCTCAAAGATGTAATGTTGCAGCCCATGCTTCTGTTGTTCACTTCCTTTCAGCAGAAGCAGAGTTGTGACATTTCATGATCATATGATAATTCATGTACAAATACTTATTAGGATAAACATGCATGATATTCGCAAATGTTTATTTTGCAGGGGTGTCTGAGCCACTTTGATTTCATACATCTTTGAGCTAATTTAGATGTGAACAAAAATTAGGATACTGAAGAGCAGCATGTGGATCTCTGATATTCTTTATATAAGGACAAGAATATGAAATAGCATAAGTATTATAAGTATCTATAGACAGTATTGATGTTTGTTATTTTCCTCAAATTAAGATGGCTTAAAAATATTTTTTTATTCATCCCAGCAATTCAGTGCAAAGTTACTGATGTGAAATGCTCCTAATTTATTTAATCTTTTTCCATGCTTAGGGACACACAAGAGGCACATAAGAGCCCACAAAGAGGATAGCATTCTTGGATGTTTCCTTTTTCACTTATGTGAAAGGCATTTTGCATTCTGGCTTGTCCACCAAGCTTATCCCTGCTTGTGATGAGCACTCCTTTTTGCCCAGGGATGCTTCACAAAACAAAACACTGCAAGATAAACCGCAGATCCTGTGATCACATGCTGACAGAGCATCTGATTTTCAGCAAGACTCTGTAATTTATAAGTGAATCTTACCACCAGAGAGAGAAGATGGTCCATCTCTGTTAAGGGAATATTAAGGCTTTTCACTCTCTGAGAAATTAAATCAGGGGTTTATCCTGATTATACAGCGTTAACTGTATTGCTCTATCTTTCATTAGAAAAATATCTGCAAAGGTCTTGGTGGATAACACTAGCACATACATTTTATGCACTGTAGGAAACAGCATGCACATTGCTCTCTGTCTGTCAGTAGTGTGTTTCAAAAGAAATTTGTTAGGATGATGCCTGCTTTCACCAAGGCACAAAGACCTGACTATCCTGACTTAAACCATCACTGTAATTTGGGAATGCTCCCTACACCTCTTCCATATCCTAAGAAAGGATTTGGAAAAAATTCTCACCAGCTTACCTAATAGCTCAGGTTAGCTCCCCCCGCCCCTCTCCCATTTGTGCTTCCAGAGCTGGGAGTACTTTTGACAATGGGAATTTTACTAAACTTTGGAAACAAAAGTCAAGCAGTTTCAGTTTGCATACACCTCAGTAGCATGAACCACTACCTAACTGCATGAGCCCTTATGAGACTATAACCTGCACACCTTGGAGCCTGACTGTCAGTAGCAAGGACAGGACACAGCACACTAGCCAGGCACCTGAAGAAGCCTGTTTTTCTTAAAACACCTTCAAACTCAGACACACTCATCTACAAATACCTGCTTATGGATATGATGGATATGGCAAAGCAGCCATGGTGCACTAATCAGTCCAAAATCTGGATGCAGTTTTTGCCAAATTCCTGTCCCACAGATGTGTGTAATGCAGCAACTTGCTTTCTTACATTTTTGTCCTTGGTGATTTAAGAGTTTATAATGGGAAGAACAAGGAATTTCAAGATCTCTGTCTTTGCTTTCTACTTGACTTTGATTCCTTTTTTTTTTAATAGGCTTTTTTCACCTGTCTTCTGATACTGTTTTTCATCTGTCCCAAACACACTGAGAACCATTCACATCCAGAAGAGAGATCTGATCACATTCTCCTGTGTTCTCCCTATTCTTAGCTCTGTGTCCCAAGGACTCTGAATGGGCAAATTCATCATTGCCAGATCTTTGTTTAGTGTTTCTAGACCAAGGTGTGGATATCTTCAGAACAGAATCCACACAGATGTGCACTGTCAAAGAGTCACGGCCAGCATCATAAACATGGCCAGCATCAGAAGTTATGTTCTCTGCTATGCCAAAGGACTCTAAGAAACCACTTTAAGTGTGGGTTGAAAAGTATATTGTATCGATAGAATATCTGCCTCCACATTAAAGTTGTTAAAGACTATTTAATTCTGAAATAACAAGTCAGCTAATTCTTCAGAGTATGTATATGTTCTAGCATTCAGCCTCCCACACCTGACAAGCACAGGTTAAAAGTCATTATCACTGTAAACAGCAAACGATTGTGCAGGCATAATGTAATCACACAATTTTTCAGTTTAAAGCCCACTTGAAAACTAGAAGTTCCAGGTTTCTTGCTACTGCATCATAGACAATTTACTGTTTCTAGCTTACTGCTTCAGTTTATCTCTTATTAAACTGCTTCCCCTTCTCTGCTCTGTGGTTCTTTTGTAGTGTGCAAGATGTGGCTTTCTTCCACCCTGTAAAATTAACCTTACAGAGATGAAAAAAGACACAGAAACTACTTACTGTCTGCTGGATCCCTTGAGCCAGATCTCAAGGTCAAATAAACATTAATGTCACCACCAGAGAAGGTGTCCCTGATGCTTCTGTCTTGGGGAATAGGAGCAAGAGTTCACTCTTTCAGCAGCAAATCATTAGATTAGCTCAGCTGTGTTGTAGCACCACAGCCAGAAATGTCAAATCTGATCTTAAACTCTAGCAAAACAAGAACCCCTGATCTGATTCCAGCAAGTCTTCACTGGTAGCTGGTTTGCTGGTGTTTGCAGTTTCAGTCTGATCAGTCCCACAGAATCACAGGTTCAGTTTAAAAGACCATCTGCAAGCCACCTTCTAGTTAGTATATCCTCCTCTTTACTATTAATCCTTCCTTGTCTTTAATGTATTAAAGCCAAGAATGTCTGCTCTTTCTTACTTAAAGTTCTTGTTAGTCTTCCCCTCTACTCAAATGGAATTTATTTTTGTTTATGTTGTTTTCTGCCCATTTCTTTTCCTGGCACAAGTTAAAATCTTCAGATGGTTCATTTTAGCCTGTTTTGGCTGGTTTACAAGCTTGGCATTATCAGAGAAAAAATTGCTTGGAAATTGGGACTTACTCCACATTACTCATTTTTTGCATCCCAAAGCCCCACGAACAAGTTAACTAACCAGACAGCCAGCAGCAACATACCCAAGAAACAAAGAATCAAACAAAAAAAGCAAATCCCAGACTCTGTGTAAATCCCCACAGAGAGATTATCTACCTTAGATAATCGAGATTATCGACTGACAAGGAGCTATGCTTGAAAGCATAGCCACAGCAGCACAGACAACTGCAAAAAGCGCCCAGTGAGCAGATGTGGCGTGCGGGTGGTGTTAACACTGCTGAGAAGTGGGCTCTCATGCCCCAGGTGGCAGATTAATTCTGTGAGCACTTGTGAGCAACCAACTAGCTCCACAAGGGTCCCCAGGAGCTCGTGCGTGTGCAGCGTGGGCTCACCGGGGTGCAGTGGGTGACTGTGTAGCAGGGGCTCACGTGTGTGTGCAGTGGCAGCTCATGTGTCTGGGCAGCACAGGCGCCTGTAGAGAACAAAGTATGGCCCCAGGCATCTCTGTGCTCCCCAGTCAGTGAGCAGTTCTTCCTCCTTTATTTTCCCAAAACCTCTGAAACATAAGGCTACACACATTTCTTAATCCTTTGTGTTATATAAGTTATCTCAAAAATCTCTCCTGCCACCATTCTGGACAGCCAAAAGATTTGCTTGCGGCTACTTTGGGCTATCACAGCCTGTAAATCCACAAATGCTTTAAGCAGCCCTAAGCCAGAAGTGACACCCAAAGTCTTTCTTTACCCCATGCTGTCACTTCACCTATGCAGGGACAAGAATCTGGACAACCATGCTGTGAACTCAAACTGGGAATTGATAGGGGGTTTTTGCCCTGTCCTTTTCTGGCACAGTTGCGACCCAGATTAATTGCCATTTTCTGCCAGTTGGTTGAACCACAGACTGTGCTGACACAGAGGGGAGGGTGGAGCAGCTGAAGAGAGCAGCCAGGCAGGGCCAGAGCGCTGCCCAGGCAAACAGCTGGCTACTGCTGCCCTGAGGTGACCTGAAGCACTCAAGGCCTTTGCTTTGTCTTCACCATGCAGCTCAGTGCCAGGTCTTTCTGGGCATCCTTCTGGGACAGTGTTCGCCTTGGTGATCTTGATCCTCCTGTCCCCTTTGACAGATGCTCAGACAGAGAGGGTGTGAGATGAAACCCCTCCTGCTCCTCAGTCCTCCAGTGATGATAATTATTGGCATGCCTCACTCTGCTGCACAAGGGTGAATGACCCTATAACCTCCCTCCTACTTTTACAGCTCTTTGCTCCACAGCTCTTAATGATTTCTTTTTCTCCAAAACCTGCCACTGTGCCATTGATTAGTGTAATTAATTTAAAACACAGAGCAATTATTTCTAGACATCATTTAGACTGGAATTCAGGCCTTATTTTTTAAAAATTAATTTGCACTGAAAACCTGGCCACCTTCCCAACTTCATCTATTGGCTTAGAAATTTTCTATCAGATCCTGGCTCATACAAAAGGTTTCAAAAATTCAACTCCTCATACTACAGGAAGAGGACATGGCCTTGCTTCTTTTCATGTAGATACCTTTTGATCCAGCCATGACAACTGTACATAGAACCTGACTTTTCAAGGACACAAACATCTGATAAAGGACATGCTTGTGCCTAGGAAGATGCTACAATTGGAGAAGCAAGAGAATTTGGGATGAGTTGAACACTTTAGCGATTTGGTTCTACAGACTAAGTATAATTATCTCCCCAGTCATTTTGCAGACTGCTAGAGGACTGAGCAGGTGAAAAGCAGGCCAGAAAGTTTGTGGTGTTGCTGGGCTGTCCCTCAGAAGTGCAAAGGGTAATCATTCTGAGTGACAGAGCAGGACCTGCTCTTGAATGTGTGGCAGTGTGCAAGGGCACATGGTACTAAGCTTCTTCTTTCCTGTATTAAAGCTAGGGGTTATACCTAAGTTCTTAAAAATGAGGAGTTGATCCAGGGCTATCTCTCCAAGTATCAGCATGATGCCATCATCACTTCTCTTGAATTTTCTCCCCACCTTGCTTTCTTCCTGATGTCCTTGATGGTCAGTTGTTTCATATGAGATTGTATAAAATCTGGGGCTGTGCCATTCTGTCTTTTTTTGACTGGGGGAATGTGAAAGATTTTCTTACAGCTTGAAAAACATCTAGCAAAGAAGATCTCTGTCTGTGGCTTCAAATAATAGGTAACACAATTTACTGCACTTCAGTTTTCTTGGACACCAGACAAATTCATTCAGTTTGTCTGTATTTGGGGAGTTTGATTGAGCAGAAAGTAATTTCAGAGCAGGAGGTGAATGTTTCTAGTTTCACAGCTGTTCAGATATAAAACATTGCAGATAGCAATTTACACTTTCCTATAATCCTGACACAGCTGTTTGCCTCGTGGGATGATTCATTTACACTTAAGAGAAAAAATAGTGGCAAAAGTGACTCTTCCCTCAGATCCTTTATATTCCTCACTGCAGATTTCAACAGGCCTGTTACCTACCTTGTTCTGAATGACTAGCTAGAAGCATTTTTCTGCTTCAAAGAACATAAAGTAAAGCAATTAATCCACTTCTTTCAGGAACCGTCTGCACTGCCACCCTGCTTCCTCTTACAGACTCCCTGTTACTGCACCCAGGGGTTTATTATAAAGCAATTCAGACACTTTCATCATGGTATGCCAGCTCCTTGTTCAAATGCACAGAAGATCCATCCTGCCTCTGGGCTCAGGATACAAATAGTCACTCAGTAGGAATTACCCTGGAGAACACTGCCCCTAAAATGACTCATTAATCCTCATACTGTATAGACAGCCAGGCTACCTAATTTTTTGATAACCAGAGAAATGTATGTGAAGTGCCATCACTTCCTGAAAGACTGGGAGGAGAAAGAGGGGATACATAGTCATAATTAAAAATAAAAGGAGATAATTCCAAATCCCAGCTCTGCAGTATTAGATACGCTACTATTAAGATAGTCAGCCTACAAGGATACTTCAAGTTGAATGTTTCAAAAGTATTTTTTATTATTTATACAGCCAACAATGATTTGATAATTGGAAAATAATTCACTGAAATACAATCCACTCATGCACTACATTTCCTGTAATTATAAATCTAAATTTCACTATATAAATTCAAATCCAGTTCTACTGAAGCATGAACCTTGAGATTTAGAGCTGATTTCTGTAGTGTATACGTTGTGTATCATCATGTGCAGATAGCCCTTGACCTTGACTAAAAGGCAGACCACTGCTTTGATGGAGCATGGCAGCATTTTAACAAAAACCACCTCCTCCAGAATGCAAACCTGGCCAGGCATTTGGGGGTGGCATACTCTGTTATATGTAATATCTATGTTTGATTTTGATTGAGGAGCACAACTGCAGCTGCAGTAAGAGAATAGTTTGCTGTATTTTGAACATGTTCTGAAGCATTTTGAACTGCTTGAGGAAGCAGGCTTCTTTCTTCCTTTCACTTGGCAGGATTTCATAACAAGACCTACAAATGCCCAAAGCTAGGAGAGCAAAATGCTCTGAACTCGCTCCAGGGATACATATGAATGAGAAGAAATACAGGGCAGATGTAACTAAGCAAGCCATAAGTGGCAGGCAACTGCAGCAGCTGATGGATGATGACTAGCAAAGCCTGTTGACTCAGAAAGACCCAAGTCCCAAGCAGTGCTCTGAAACAAAAGTCTTCCACCTTTTCCAGGGCCGCTGAGTAGGGCTCTCTGCAGCTGTGTGCCCCCTGTTATGCGTACAGCACTACATGTGTGTGGAATACATTAAGAAATGGATTTTTGTCTCAGATAATCAACTGCATGTTGCTACTTGTTTTGTAAAATTAGCTCATATGACTGAAAAAAAAGCACAAATGAAGTAGAGCTCTTACTCTTTCAATTGATGAAGAAAACTGGAACTCTGTAGAAATGTTGGATATTCTGTTTATTCAGAAGCTTAATAATCCCTGTAACTTTAATAGAGTGTAGGACAGAACATGGTAGTTAAGTGCCTAATCATGATCACCTTTAAATTTTCAAATCTCAGAGATTTCATTAAACCTCATAAGGAATTTTACTCTAGAGACTTCAAAGTGAGAAGGTTTGCAAAATTGCTCAGCAGAATGTCTTATTTCTGTTTTATTCGTAATAGTTCAGAAGCCATCTCAAGACATCTACTGTTCCAAAATGGGTATGCATGTATTCTGTGTGTGCTTCCATGCTTTAGTATGTGGTGAGAGGAATGGCTTGTTTGGCTCATGAGCAGCTGTACTGAGTATGTAGTACATGCACATACCATCCATGAATCTGTTGTTTTAAGGTAAACAAATGTCTGGCTAGCATGCATTATGATTGTTTGATGGTGAGAAATGCTGAATTTTGATTTGCATTTTATTTGCAATACAATGACAATTTTTTTTTTTTGCAGAAATTCATTGATACATTCCATGTGCAAAAATACCTGAGATTTTTGTCAAAGCACACACGTGTGTGTATATTATTTTTATTGATACTGAGGAAGACAAATGAGAATTTGCATCCACTTGATAGGGTAAAGAAGAGGAGAAAATGAAGTGGAAATTGTCTTACATTAATGGCCAAAACTGCAATCTGCAATCCCATATTGAATTCCTATTGCAGATAGAGAGCTTAGGAGACTATTCATTTGTGTCTACCTCAATAAGCCAAATGTTTCCTTGGGAAAAAAAGGAAAAAAAAAAGCACAATAGTGAAATCACATATAATGAAAGTTAATGACTATACATCTAGAGCTCCAAAAGTAACAGAAAGGAAACATTTAGAAAAGAGATTAGGGGAATAAGAAACAAAGGAAAAAGAAGCAGCTGAGTATATATTAAAAACTCCACCAGCAAAAACTTTTGGTGATGCTTTTGTAAATAAGATGTGAAAAGCAGATGTTCCTTTTTCATCATTTCATCCTATGTTGAGAATACCAGGGACGAAGTCCCTCTGACAGCTAGATGCACAGCAACCCTTGCCATCTGGTATGTAAAACACATCAAGGCTCAGCAGAGGAAACAGGAATGAACACCATGAAAACCTATTTTAAACAGTATTGTGCTGGAGCCAAGGAGAAATCTATGTGAAAGATGAGGTGACAAGAGAAGAAAAGATGGGAAAGCCCTCAGACATAGGTCAGGGACAGGCACCTATTGAGTGGTATAGCCACCACGTGTGCACATGTGTATAACCACTCACTGGGTGTCTTTTTCTTTTCAATCTTCAGGAAGAGGCAGCCAGAGTTCTCGCCCACCAGCCAGTGTCCGTCGGCACATGTGCAGCTTTGAAAAATCCCACACTGCAGTGAATGTGTAAGAGAAGCTGCATGACAAAGAGTGGTTTTACCCCTTGCTTTCTTTTTCTCATTGGTTTCTCATGTCTAATGATGGGACAAATGTGGTGCATGCCATTAAAGATGGGAAATTTGCTTATGTCCCCTTGTTTCAGACAATGCTTTAAACTGATGGTCCAGATGTGATGAAGAGGACGCTGAATATTTTTTGCAGGTTTTACTTTTTTTTAAAAAGCCTTTGGTTTTATTTCTAAATGCCTACAAATTTGCAAATACATCATCCTTTTTTTGTACTAATTTTATCTCCTTTTTCCATTTAGCCAACATTTTTCTTCTTTTTTTACAGTTTTGCATAGAGATGACAATATCCTGTGTGCTTTAAAGAACAGCCTAGTGGCTGACTCATGGCGAGACACCTTTGCTGTGCACAGCTCTTGCTAACTGTGCATGTTAGTGAACTGTGGCTGCAGAGCCAGCAGATGGAATACAGAAAACACTTGTCTGGTGGGATTTGCAGAACAGGGAAATCATGAACAGGCACATGTAAATAAAACCAGCAGGATTTGGCCTAGGAACAAACAGTAATAATAGCAGAGATTTTTTTTTTGTTACAGTTTCTGAAAGATGTTAATATTCTATGTATTCTGCATTCAGTGAACAATAGCAAAGTTCAGCTCTGCAGAAGCAAGAAGTGCAAATACTGCCCTCTCTGAGTAAACACAAACAAGGTGGAGAAAACATGCTAGCTGTTGCAGAAACTGAAAGGCTTCACCTCATTTCTTCCAGATCTTTGCTCATTTCCATCTGATAAACTCCGGATGTGAAACAGTCCTGCTCCCTGCCCCAGGGAAGGCTGTGCAGTGACTAGGTGAAAAGCTGCCTGTGATCCGCAGACACAGCACTTTGAGCAGTGCTGTCTTGCTACAGCCAGCAATGCTGTTCCTCTGCTCTAGTCAGTGCAAAGCATTCTGGCTCCATGTATTTCTCTGACAGTCTATGCGATTTGTGCACAGGTAGCAATGATGTTAATTCAATCACATCTACTCCCCCGATTTGCAGATCAGAAGAAATCCATAGAATGCATCACACATTTGGAGAAGTAGTGATGGCTTTTACAGGGCTTGTGCAGCAACCAGATTTGGCACCCTGAAAGGCAAACTGTACACAGGCAGTGTAAGGAGCAGTAAAAACATTTTGTTACTAGCTTCTAGTCAGAACAATATGCCCTTCTTTTCTGAACTGGAACAAGTGCTGCAGATTCCCAGGGCACAGATCACCAATTGTCTGTCTGGAAATTCAAATGGGAGTCCAAAACAGACATACTATTAAGAGGCAAAGGCGAATGCAACAACAGATTCTGTTCAAAAAAGCATGGGCACAAGCTGTGAAACTCCTGAGCACATGGAAGGCTTAACCTCCTGCTTTTTGCATGACAACGCTTGGGATTTTTTTTTTCAGTTTGGAAAAAAAAAATCCCCATCCACATGAGCTCCTGAGAAACACCTCTGGTGGGACTCCAACCAGTCAATGGGACTGAAAGTGCTTGTGGCAGCTGCCCAGAAGAGGCAGTGGAGCTTTTCAGACCTGCTAAGCATGAAGTTATTTTGGTTTCCCATCCCTGCCCCTCAGTCTTCCTTCTCCCTCCAGCCAGGGGTGATGCACTCAGAGCCCTGGCAGTGCTGCACCATGTCCTGAGGAAGGGCACGTCCTCCATCAGCAACCGACTTCCCAAGCTCCCTGTGGCCACAAAACCCAGTTTGAGTAGTAGACCTGTGTCCGTCATATCACCAGCTGCTCAACACCACTGTCTGGTCTCATGCCTCATTCACCAGAATTGCAGTAGTTTGCAAATCCAGATTTTCTTGGGAAAGCCCTTCTTTGCTACTGTAACACACTAGAAATCATCTATGGTTTCCCTTACCTTCCATTTACAAGCAATTAGATGCAGAGTTTTGAAACTGTCTTGTGTTTTGATGCACAAAATACTTAGCATCATGTTAATCTCCTTTCTCCCGATACTCCTGGAGATGATTAAAATACAGAATCATGAAAATATAGAATAATAAAATTTTATTATCATATTTAAAAAACCCAGAAACATCAGCTCTGAGTTTCAGGGCTCTTTTCTTCTGAAGCTGCACATTTGTTACCATGGAAACTTTCAGTTACACCCAAAAAACCCACAGGCTTTACAGGCTGCTCTATCTACTGCAGCATATTATGGAGAGCTGTACATTACAAACGAGGGGCCTCATGACTAAGCCTCCTGTGGCAACAGGGTAAAGTTTGCACTCAAAATGCTGGCATGTTAAGGCAAGTCTGATGCCTCTTTGAGCTCTGTTTGAAATGTTGGAAGTTTATTATTCTCAAGTATACCAGAGAATCTCACAAGTTATAGTGGGAGAAAGACCTCATTAACTGCTACCTCTGCAACGGTTGCACACTTTTTGGCAGCAAATATGCGGGGCAACAGGCTTTTCATTCCATTAGGAATTTATTCCTGTCGGATACAGCTATTGACTAGGAAATATTCTGGATGTTCAGCGTAATTTGTCTCTTTTATACCTTCATCTAGGGGTCTCTATATACCACGTGAAATACCTTCCAGTCTTGGTGCTAATGCCTTTGAGATGTTTGAAAAAAACTTGAATATATGTAGCTATTTTACTTTTATCTCATGCACTCTTTTCTCTGTCCCCAGTGTTTTCTGTTGCTATTCAGTACATAGCTTTCAGCTTGTCAATATCTTTCTGGTAAAAAACATGATGCCCCAAGGAAGTTTCCATCAGAAACACAGAGGATTACAGAAAGCAAGGAAAAACCTCCAACTGTCTTAATTACTATTAAACTACATTCATAGAAAAGACCTCCTGATATCTGTACCACAGTGTGCTGCTTTTGAGTGCAGAACACAGAATCCATGGGCAATTTTTGTGGTTTTATTATATTCAAAGTTCATTAATTAGTGTTTCTTATTCAACAGCAGCTCCATGGCATTTCTTTTGATGTAATGTTTTTTGAAGGTTGTTGATCTTCATAGCCTCCCAGTCCTACATACTATTTTGCTTTAGTTGAATCCACCTACACTTTTTCTAAATGAATTTAATTCTAGCATTTTCTTCCCATGTTCCTAAGCTTTCCAGGTCTCTTTGCGCAAAACATAGTACTTTTCAGTTTTCAGGTTCTATTAACTGTGCTACTTTTTGATCCTGTCTGAATAAATGCTTCAGTTCAGGCATTATCATTGGCTGCACTGTCATATAAATTTATTTGAATGTGCAGTATGAGACATCTTAAGATAATACAAATGTGCTTCTCCATTGATAACAGACAACCTGTGATGATTTACACCATTTTGCCTCATGCATTAACTTCATTATCCTTAAAAAAATTACAAAAGTGATTCAGTATGATTAATTAATTCTGAATATTTGGTGGGGTTTTTTAATAATAACAATAAAATAAACAGATTCTAAAGCTATTCACTAGTAAGAGTGTTTTTCAATTTCACTTTGATTTGCAGATTTCTTGTCTTCATTTATGAACAAGGGATGAATTTCCTTCCTGTTCATGACAACTTGTTTATTATCCTGAACTTTGTATTATCTGTTCGATTAAGATGTTTTCTCAAAGCAACACATTAGTAGTTATTTGGTAATTTTTTTAAAATACCTGCTGAACACACAGGTGAACCAAATGTTTTTCTCTAAGACAACTGAAATGTGACATAGCTTCTATACTCTAGATGAAACTAAAAATTTATAGTAGTAATTATAATCAGTAGTCAGATCTTCATGCACATCAGTGCAACATTCTCACACCTTTGTTGAGCTGGGTAAGTAAGGTCTGTCATACATGCTGAAGTTGTGGAACTTCAACTACATTGAACTCCAACTACACTACCATCTCTCACCATCCCCCAACCCCATAAATTCACAGGTGCTTATAAAAGTGATTATGGAAATAAATATTAAGTCTCAAAGTGAATAAATCTATTTAGGGATATTTGGCTATATCTGCGCTTTGGGATTACTTCCCTGCCCCTGGGACCAAGTGTGAGCCTAGCAGCAACCCAATTCTATCACAGCAGAAGTGTAAAGTGCCTGACCCCACTCCTGGCTCCAGCTTTCCCCATCTGGGTGATGAGGGCATAGAGGTAAGGGGGGCTGACAACCTCTCATCCTGGCCCAAGGCTCTGACCCCAACCTGGAGACCCTATGGATAGAAACCAGTATCCCATCATAAGGTACACCAGCTAGAAATAACTACTGCATTCACATTACAGACTGTATACTACTAACATTTCAATTTAAAAAAAACCCAAAACCAAAACACCAACCAAAAAAAACCCACAAAAACAAACAAACAAAAACACACAAAAGAAAAACAATAACAAAACACCCCCCAGTTACCGATAGGGTCAATGTACATTAGAAAGCCTATGTTTAACTCAGATAAAGTACTATTTAACTTTTGCATTAGAGTAACTAATGAAGGAGATGAGTATGTAAGATTTACTTGACATAAGCCAGTGGCAAGACACAGAGTTAGACAGATAGCTCTGGGCTTGTGCTCACTCACAACACCCCTAAGTATCAGCAGGTTCTGCCCTGGCAAGACAGTGTGACAGGATTATGCTTTCCTACGTTTTGTGTAGCAGTTTTCATCATACATTTAAAGCAGCACTCCAACTGACATAGAATATTGTGTCCCATAACCAGGGCAATTTTGTCCTGAAAAAAAAATAAAAAAAAGGGAGGGGAGCAACAAAGAAAAGTTAGTTCAGTAATTTAAATTTCCAGAACTACAAGTGGGAGGTTAAACTTTGTTCTAATTATACAGCACCAAAGAAAGCATTGGAGTCATGCCGTGAGAACTGTTCTAAGTTCCTCTTATCAGCAAACTAGAGATTATAGTGTAAAAGGACTAAGGCTGAAATTGGTTTGTGATTCTTTTTTTCACTTAGGTGACAATATCAGCCAAAAATCCTGAGCGTGCATCAGATAGGGACCATGATCAACAATGACTCCCTCACTCATGGGAGAGTGCAGAGAAGTTTTACTAACCCAGGCTTAAGAGATGAGTCCCTAGAAGCAATGCTCCAGAATTTAGGCTTGCAGGAACACACTAACCAGTGTGGCTTGCTCTGCTAATGAGCAGCAGGGCTGGCTGCAGCAGCTTTGAGACAAGGGGCTGTTCAGTACAGGGAGATATCATTACCCTGGATTAAAATCAGCTCACTCCTTTAATCAAATTTCATGCCCCAGTGGCCTTCCTGAAACAGAGATGATAATGGAAGAGACCTTGGGGATACCAGCTAAGCACCTGCAGTGTGCTGCAGTGTGGGTACTGGCCTTAAATTTTAAGCTTGTTAGGTTGGGCCCTGGGAATGGTGAGGCACAGCAGGACAGAGCTTTGCTCAGACTCATTACCACTTCTTTTGTGACTGCAGGGTTGGAGAAGGCTTGTAGTTGTCTAACTGCCTTTCTGTAGACAGGGAAGAAAGAAATTCTTCCACTGGCTTCCCTAGGATGACACCCATCAGCAACTGCTATGTGGAATGAGAAAGGTTTTGTCCAACACACAGTTTGGAACAGGGCACTTTTGCTCTGCATCCCAGCTGCTTCCAAAGACTGGCCATCTCTGTATCAGCACTCAGGATCAACCCTGTGCATGCTACCTTCTGGAGCCAGCTATCAGGTGGCTGTAGATGTGTCCCAATCTCTGAAGGTGGGAGCATCATTTGTTCACTGGCCAGTACCTGACACAGACCTTGTCTGGTTGCTGGTATTTAGAGGTTTTTTTGGACTTAATTTTTGGTGACAAATTTGGTAGGCACGTCTCGGTTTGCATTTTATATTCATTACTAAGATTTTAACTTCATAGAAGGGACTGCAAGGTTATCCCAGTATTTTCTAATAGCTGTGGCATTTCAGTTACTATAGTGACTACAAGGAGGTAGGTTGGGACAAAGCATCAGTCTGACAAAGAAAGAAAGGTAACATTTATCATTTCTCCTATAACCTCTTCCTATGGTTAATTGCCATTGCTGTTTTTTAAAAAATGGCCTTGTATCATAATCTATGCTCTAAATCTTGTCTAACACCACCAGGCCTGGCCCAAATGACTGTATCCTCATCTCAGCAAACTTAAGATCCTCCCTCAGCTCATGGCCATTTGGAGAAGATAACAGACAACCACTCTGGTGTCCTAAAGGGATGAAACAGAGGATGAACTTTAACAGGTCAAGGAATCTTCCTCGCTCTTTTAACTGGAAGGGCTCTTTCTCAAGCACTTTGCCTAACTGTACCTTAAGCCATTCCCCAATTTATGCCTTCCTGAAATTAGCCTCATCAGAGCACATATCACTCCATTTAACTATTTCATGTGGAATCAGTTAGGGATTGTCATGCATAAAATCGTCAAGGCAAAAAAAAGACATATCTCAGGCACACAGGACTCAAAGTTGATCTAATTCTCTATGCTCAGGCTGTAACTTTGCTGGCAAAAGGACCAGAGAGTTACACAAACTGACCAGCAAGAGGATGCAGGGTGCATTGGCAGCAGCAGCTTTCCTCACAGAGCAAGTTGGTAACAGACAAATACTGATTAAGTGGTTTGTCCACGTTTTGGTATTGCAGTCCCAGCACGATTTAACCATGGCTGTAGACTTGAGCTCAGTTAAGTCTATTATGGAGAGTGCTACAGCAGAAAGAAGTCAGAAGAGCAAAATTTGAGAGTGGAGGAGAGGGAAATGAAGTAAATAGGACCAAAATCTGAAGACAGAAGTAAGTGTATTCCTTAAAATAGCAGTGCTTGCCTTTGATGTAAAATACAAAATCTTGGGAACAAAATGAGATAGAGACTAAACAGATGGCGTGAGAAGGGATTCAAAAGTGAGATGATGCACCAGAACAAGATATGAAGAAATAAATTATGCAGAAGTGGACTTAGCATAAAAGGCAGCAGATAAACATCATATTTTTTCAGAAAAGCCCTTTGCAGTATTTGTAAGCTACAGCATCAGCAAAATACAATATAAGAGCGCTTGACTTATTTTCCTCTCTACAAGAAGAGACTTGTTTTGAAGTTAATGCAGACAAAATGTGTTTCTGTGTGAAGAGTCTGCAGATCTCGGCATGCTAAAATTTTACTTTAAGAATTTTTCACACCCAACAGTTACAGTCATTTACTTATCTCTATAGCACTTAAAAAAAAAAAAAAAGTTATACCACATCTCATTTTGATCAAGGAATGCTTCTAAACCTTCATTCTTATCTTTTCATTGATCACTGTAATACAGAGTTCTCATTCGTCAGCTGGGAACTTGTCTGTTTTACTTTCTAGGTTAAAGCTATAAATCAAACAGCTCCAGGTCCTACATGCTTTGGGGAGTTATGAATTTTTTATATTGGCTCTTTCTTGTGCCCCAGCTTCCACAGAGGTGGTGAGTCACAGGTCCAGTGTTTGGAGTCTGGAATTGGACATGAACTTCCCAGCTTGGATCCATCTCAAAAGCTTTCTTCTTTTTTCTCCACGAATATTTTCTGCTCAGCAGAAAAGTGACACATTGCCATGTACATTTCTTTTTTTTTTTTTTGACAGATTTGCAAAACTATCTGTGTTGTACCAATCTCTTCCAGCTATGACAAAGTCAGTCTTTTTTTTTTTTTTTTAATAAAATTCAACTGGCAATTATTTACTCCTTGAAAAAGAAAACTATAAAAGTCTGAGCAAGGAAAATCAAAATACTTAGAACAATACTGTGAGGAAAACGATCTCCTCTGGTGTGCGCAGTAGCAGGAGGCGAAGCTGCCCCCACCTGCAGTGCAATCACAGAGTCTGAAATTGAAACTTTGCTCCTGGCCCCTGAGGGATGAAACCCTAAGATAAGGCTGCTTCGAATAAATCATCTCAGACTTTCTCTGTCTCTGTTTTCCATGCAGGTGATGTATATAATAATTTCTCAGTGATCTCTACTGCCTGACCTACAATTAAACAGTTGCTTGATCCTCTTAAGCAATGCTCAGCTCCCTGTCCCACCAGCTGCTAACAGTCACCCTACTTTGTATGCTGGCCCCTTAAAGGGCACAGGGAAATGCGAAAAAACCTACAGTTCCTCAGGGGCAGATCTGATCCTCAGATCCTCACTCAGCCAAGCTGCCCAGTGCTTTGATGGGACCCAGCCTGTATGAGGAGTCAGAGGGTTTGACTCACCATGTCATGTCACTGCTTGTTCCTCCACCCACACAAACCAACTGTTTTCAGTCCCAGCACTTTATCCTGGTTTGTAAATAATAGTCACCCTCGAAGAAGTGCATTTGCCTCCTAAGTGATGGAGGCCCCAGGTGTCCTTCATTTCTCTGATAGCTAATCTGCTCCTAAACGCAGAATGGGGAGAGCAAATAAAAAGGAAAGGAGGGGTGAGCAGCAATTCCTCTCTCTACTCAGCATACCAAAGGCTATGACTGTGGGTTGTTTTTCTTCCAACAGCTTGAAAATGTTTCCTATATGCTCTAAATCAGGCTTAATTAGAGCTCTCCCCCCCCCCTTTTTTTTCCCCCCCCCCCCCCCACAAACCCCCGATTCAAAACGTGAAACNTAATTAGAGCCCCCCCCCCCCCCTTTTTTTTCCTCCCACCCCCCCTCCAAAACCTGGATTCAAAATGGCATAGCTTGAGTCCTCAAATCACAGCCAGCCTTCCCAGAGCCTTCCCGCAGGCTAGTCTTTCCAGGCTGGCTGTAAGATGGATAACCATCAGGAAGTAATCGCTTTTGGATGAAAATCAAAGTAATCGCTGCTGTTAAAAGACACTGTTGTTTCCTTATGTAGTTTTTTTCTGGGAGGACCGAAGAGCTGGAGGGGGAGGCTTATTAATGATGCAAAGCAATCAGTATTTTTGTAGGTTTGTTTTTTATACTGCCTCTGTGTGCATAATGTAAATACAAATAAACTCATCTTTATTTTATTCATAGTTCTAATGGAAAGTCTGTGTCATGGTCTGAACCAGGTGGAAGACAAGATCCCAAAGGGGAACATACATGGCACAGACTCTCAGTGCATGTGAAGAACCAGGAGACAGGGTGCAATCAGACAGCGGTGATCAAACCCCTCACTAAAGACTATCATGGCCAAAGCCTGACTTTTACCGACATCAGCAGTAAGACTCTGTACAATGTGGTGGAGGAAGAAAACAGAGAGCCCGTTCGCCTCAACCAGTCCAGCAGCCCCTCCATGGTGGTGCACAGGCGGGTGGCAACGACCCCCCCTCTGCAGGCCACAGCAGAGGAGACCCAACTCTTCTTGCCTGAGCAGTCCCCCAAGACCCTTCCCCTGCAGTCACAGTGTCTCATGGACCAGCTGCAAGGAGTGGTCAACAAATTTGCCACCGGCATCCCCGACTTCAGCGCTGTCCTCCCCACTCCTGGCTCAGGGAATGGTGTGCGGCCCCCCTACCAGCCCCCGCTGCCACAGCAGCCACCCCTGCAGTCTTTCCAGGTGGCTGCCTTCAGCGAGGAGGCCCCGTCTCCTCCGGCTGAGGAAGCGGAGAGCGAGAAGGTGAAGCTCATTCAGGGATATGTGTATGAGAAAAACACAGAGGAGGAGGAGGACGAGGAGCCAGTGACCAGCAAACTGACTCTGGAAGACTCTCCGGCGCTGACACCTCCATCCCCTTTCCGGGATTCAGTGGTTTCGGGCAGCTCTGTGCCCAGCTCCCCTGTGTCAGAGTCGGTGCTCTGCACACCCCCAGATGTGACCTATGCCTCTGTCATCCTGAGGGATTATAAGCAAAGCTCGTCCACCCTGTAGATGCTGCAAGAAACAAGATGGCAAGGACTTCGGCAGCTGCCCACTGGGAGGACTTGGGGAGACAAGTCTTCCAGGGCTGTGGGGAGATAAAGCAGAGAACAGAGTCACAAATGATAGGGCAAAAATTTCATCCTGCACTTGAATAAGTAAAATGAAACAAAAAGAAAATAAAAATCCATTCTGAGGGCTCAAGATTCTCTATCTGTTATAAACAAAAATATTGTACTTTGAGAAAATGTTAGTAAACCATAACAAAGCACAAACCCAAGAGACAATTTATATAGCAAAAAAAAAAAAAGTTAATAAAGACACTGAAAAAGAATATAATCACACTTAGTCACACCCTCTCTTGGCAATGCTTGAAAAGGACTCTGGGAAGTGTGACTTGGAGAAGTCATTAGCACACCTCATGACTACTCTCTGCTACGGAAGCAACACACCCAGGAGCAGCAAGAGTGGAGTGTAGCAAGGGGGAACAAAGCTACTTGTATATGAGATATATATGCATAAATATTTTTTTTCCTGGTTTCTACAGGTGGCATAACTGTGGAATGTGTTTGGGGGAGAGGAGCTGAGATAATTTGAAAGCACATGGGTCTTACTGACTTTTGTCTGCACGATTTGTTCTTCACACTAGGCTGCTTCTTGGGGGATCTGGGCTTTTTTAAGGCTGATTGTGAACTGAGTGAGAAATATGATCAAGACTCAAGATGTTTCTGAAGAAAGCCCTCACTGTAGTACTTGTAATATGATAAGGACTTAGAAAAACTGCCCTTTTGTATAAGATTGCAAACCATGTGGCTAAACTGTTACACAATGTTTCCTGTAGCAGAACAATATTTACTGACTATCTTTTCATAAAATAACACATTTTGCCGTGTCATTGCATCATTCCTCTGTGTTACTTTGGAATCAAATACATTGCAAAATAGCTGTATACTTAGAGCAACAACTGTTAATCTGAAAGAAAAGCAATTCCATACTGTGGGTTGTAGAGCTGGTCCCAGACAAGAGAGTGGAGTGAATGTACGTTTCGGTATCTGTGTGCGTGTGTATGGTATGTGTGAAGTGTAATGTCCAATAACTACCACCGGAAGATTGTCTTATATACTATGAATATTTTTATGTTGAAATCATGGTTTTATATTGCGTTGTTACAAATATTCAATAGATATTTGGAGGTTTGTATGCTGTGCTAACACATTCTTTTTTTCATATACAAGCTGAGACAGTTGTTACCCTTATACTAGGGTGCTTTGTTTTGCAGATATTTTATGAAGTAGACATATGGTATCAATAAACCAGTGCATTGAGAACTTGTTATTTTACATGTTTGCAGCAAGTGTGATTAAAAAAAAAAAAAAAGAAAAAAGAAAGCACAAAAAGTCTGTTTTAGAAGTCTTGCAGGTGGGACAGGAAAAATAATTCAACTACTTCACTGCTTCAGATAATTTAAAATAAACTCATGTCAAGACAGGAAATTTCATCAGTGCTTAATGTGTGCATAAACTCCCAGGTTTTGTTATAGGCAGTTCTTTAAACTCGTTATGATGTTTAGTTGCATGTTCTTTCCATATGATTTCACTTCTTGTATTTAATATACAATATAGCAACTTAAAGGTCTCTTCTAGGCAGCTGTAGTTCAATCATTTATTATTCCTCCTCCTCCTCTATTTGTCATGTTTTTCCTAGAGATTGGCCTCATCCAAAGCTCCCTAATGACTGGCATGATCAAAGTCCAGGTCTAATTGCTGTGGCTTTAACCTAATTATAGTAATTATTACCCTATTTATAAATATTGTTATTATACATATACAGGTCAGGATTTTAGATGCTACGATCTTTGCTTATGCTGCTGAATTCAGCTGAGGACCTCTCCCACAATTCTATACTTTTATATCCAAAAATATTCTAAAGGAATCTCTTCCTGTTAATATAGTTGCAAAATCTGATTTTAACCATGCTTCATGTGAATACTTTATCAGATTTTTTTTTTCTGAATTCAGCATAATTCTATTCTTTTTCTTGCTTTTCACTTGAATTTTAAGTAATCCTGCTGCCAGTTATCAATTCTTCTCTGAAGACCCAAATCTCATAGTTTTGCCCTAGTTATGTAGTTAGTATTGGTATTGGAAGGTTAGCTGGTGCCAAAACCAGATAGAGTTTTTTTTCTTCATCCTCATCCTCTTTTTGCAATTGTTCCTTTCAATATGACTAGTGGCCAATTACTATTGTCATCTTGATGTGGGTAGCATGAAATGACTTTTTCCAAAGAAAAGGTTATATCTTTGTCACTATATTGGTGTCTCTATAATGAACTGAATATGCCTGAGGGTTAGTTGATTTATTTTTTTTTTTCTGATTGAGATTTTTAGGTTGTTTGTTTTTTGGTTTTTTTAATGCTGATTATCCATTAAAACAGAGGAAAAAATACCAGAATTTCTTTGCTGATCATCACACTGACAGTGAATTCTATCCTCTAATAATTGTAGTATAAGATCCGCTGTGCTGTTACCAAAAACATATGTTGTCAGTAGACTTAGCTGATACCAGGAAGCCAGTCTTTGAAGAATTGAAATAAATAAAAAGAAACATAACAGATGTGTACAGATGAGGAGATGGTAATGGGGCAAGGTACTATATTGTTTTCATATCTGTCTGTTTTGAACATATTAAGCACTGATTTTATTACTGCAATGTAATTATATCACAAGTAGGAGTTTTCTTGAAATTCAGTATATTAGCTTTTAGTTTGTAATTGTTAAAACTGGAAACATACACATACGTAAATATATCTAAAGATCAAGAACTCACCTTGTGTATGCAGTTGTATGAGCTATGAAGCTTTCTGTAAAAGTTCTTTCTTTTGGTCTGTCAAACGCTTGATGAAAATGCCTTTTTGTCAAAATGATCTTGAAAATGCTGTAAAATAAATATTTTCTATTCATTATTTAAAAATAGAATGCCAAGATTTTTAATTTTTTGTTTCCTCAGTAGAAAATAGTTATGCGTAGTAACTAATTGTTCCAGAGTTTTTCTGCATCATGAGTAAGAGATGGTGGGATACTCAAATGGTGGTAGGTATTGATTACATTGTGGATTGCGGATGAGATGGTGGAGGTTTGCTTAGAGAACGGCTTTTTGGCTTCCCAGTATAAATCAGAAGCACCGGAGGTATGTATTCAGGCTGACAAGATGTAGAAGAGAATTCAGTGGGAAATGACAGGAAAATTTGCTTCCCAAGGACATGGGGAAACACCAGCCTTTCTCTGGAGATAGTCTTTCACAAGTCGGCTTCTCCCATCAGGGAAACTCAAATATGCTTTCTTGACAGCTATAAGTGATAGGCACTGATCCATTCCAGGCACTTTTTGCCTCCTACTTTTACAGCTTCATTAGAGCAGAGTACTGGGACTCGACTCCTGCTCTGAGACTCACAAACACTGTGGGCTCTTGGTGACTCCTCAACAGTTGTGTGCCTCAGCAAGATGCTTTTTCTGAAGTGCTGCTGATGTGTTCAGACACAAGTGGCAGTAAACATAGAGAATCTGGATCTTTTTCTCTTCACACTTGTGAATAGGCTTGTTTCTAGTTGCTCCTTATTTTGGATCTGGCCTTGCAAGAGCCCACGTCTGAGGGTTCAGTCCACCTACAACGACTGTACAGCTGGAATACAGAGAATCATATTGCCTTCACTGGTAAGTGCCAAAAGTTTGGTCTCTTTGTTGATAAAGGGTTTTTTTTGGTTGGTTTTTATTTGTTTGTTTTTGATTTTGGTTTTTGTTCTTGTTTTTTTTTTGTTTTGGGTTTGGCTTTGGTTTGGTTTTGGTTTTGGTTTTCTTTGGTTTTGTTTGTTCGTTGGTCTTCTTGGTTTCAAAATTTATTCTGTCGTAGTAAAGGTTCTGCTGACAAGTGTATTCAATTACAAAAACATCCTTAGGGCAACACAGCACTTACTCCCCTCCGGAGCACCCAGTGCAGTGTTGCACAAGCTACTCAAAAAAAACATCTAAAGTAGCTTTACATTGGCCAAATGGATGACTGGACCAGGACCACAGGGCAGCAAAGCAGCTTGCCATACTGGACCTTTAGTCTCCAGCCTCCTGCCAAGGACAGAGTGTTGGCAACTTCACCAGCCTACTCCATGCCTGTCCACCCAAGCTCTGCTCAGTAAGTTGGGTCTCTGGACCCAGGTTAGTGTGTCACATACACTTTGCATGGAGCAAGTGGCTACCAAAGGAAAAAGGCAACGGAACCTGTGCCCCTGGAGTTGTATTCATCACTCTTGGGGAAAAACAGAGAAGCAGGTTGCTAATAGCTGTTCTGCACAAGGTCTGAGTGGCTGTTAAAAATGCTTCTTACATGGGAGTGGAAAAAGTGTGGGTATTCAGATTGTATTGTTGTGGTGGGTTTTTTCCCAAATAAATGAGTCACTAGACACTTGGCAAGTCTCTGCAAATCACTGGGAAGGAGAAGCAGATGCTGTAGTGAATATCAAGGCCTATTTTTATCTGTGTAAAATTCCCACCAGAGATATTAGCAAAAAGGAAGATAAGGAAGGTCATGCAGCCAAGTGCGTGGTACTACCACAGGCCCCGTATCTGGACCTGGACTCGCATTTTGGCAAACCCTGCAAGCTCACAAACAGAGATAGTAAAAAGAGAGCAGGAGTGACTGACATGTCCAGTGCTACAGAGAAACTGTACCCAACTCAAAAAAACCAAGCAAGGTGTTCTTTGCGTTTGCTAATTCAACTACCAGATCTCAGTAAATCACACTGCCTCCCACCCAAGACAGAGGTCAGTCTTTCGTACCAAGTAAAATCATTTATTGCCTCCTCAGTTTCAAAGGTGGGCATAAGCAATATATCTCTAAAAAAATAAAATATCATTGTGAGCTGTGGGTTTCCATAACCAAAAGGCCTCTAAGTAGGTGGAGATGCAGCTGGCACAGATACCAGTGCAGACAGATAAGAGTTTAGGAGTGGTATGTATCTATGACATTCAATCCACCCACTTTATTTATTTCACACCATGCAATATGTAGGTGGCATGAGATCCATTCCCCCACCCACTCCACGGTATGGTGTGTGGGACTCCTCTCTCCCTGTGCTGCACGGAGTCTGAACCAGGCACAGATCTGCAAGACTTCCTTGCGAGAAAGGTGGTGTGCCTGGAGAACTGGCTCAGGGCAGGCAAGTCTCTGATCGGCTCCCTCTGACTCCGTGTTTTCCTAACACAGGGTATCTTTGCAATGCACTGAGTATATTTTCCTTGCAAGCATCACCTAGAGATGTGGATTTCAGTGCTGTGCAGGGCCTAGAAATAAGTCAATAGTTTAACAAGAGCTGTTTCTATCACTCCCCTCCAACAGCCTGTGATGGGATCTCCCCCACTACAGCTAAACAGACCTGCTAATCCTATGGCCATAAACCAGGGGGTGGTGAGCCATTGCTTTCCAGAATGTCCAGCAGCACATGCTGTCCAATGTCTGTGGTGTGTTACAGCCCTCGTGCATGTGCTTGGTGGAAACTTCACACCTGTTCCTCCCTGAGCTCCTGGCACTCAGAGGTCTGAGTGGCACTGAGGGCTTGCTGTAGCCTTTACTGTCCTTAATGACACAGAGGAAGAGCATTAAAAAAAAGAGAACAACTTGCTTTTATCTTTCTTGCAAGAAAGGCAGGCAGGACTGTGCTGTGGAGCCTGCAGTGTATCCCTAGAGTCTCCCTTCTGATGAAGTACTGACATCTCCCGTGATTTGCATTTTGACAGACCCAAAGAGCTGGCCCTTAATTCTTTAGCTACTCTTGTTACGTAATGCTAAAAAGGAAAACTGCAAAATTATCAAAGCAAAATGCTTAAATACCACCACTGTGAGTGATGGCTCTCATGGAAGCTGAATCTGAGCAACGTTTTCAGAAACTTACAATATGGGAGACTTTTTTATGTGCCTTTTGGACTTAAAAATGCACTGACAAATGAACAACTTTTTATTTGGGGATAGAGGCAAGAATGAGTATGTTTTCCCGGGATGTATTATACATGTTTTGCTTGAACACTTACACAGAACAATTAAACTGCATTTTTATTTGGTAGGTACCGTGGTTAATTGCATGGATTTTTTTGTTGGGGTTTTTTGGAGGAGTGGAGTTGGTTTGGGGTTGCTGGGCTTTTCTTCTTTTCTGCTTAAAAATAATGCCTGGAATACCTAGCAGAATTATTAACTGTGCCAGGATTTTCATGTGCATCTGTGTTATACTAATTTAGAAACCGAAGTCTTTAAGTGCCAAGATCCTCGATGTATATGAATCAGCGTTGAGTTCTGAATTATGTAATTTTCCTTGAGAAGCTGGCTGAGTACCTGTGTCATGAACTTTCGAGTTTCCTAAACATTCAGTTCCCACTCCAAGCTCCATTTTGCTGTTGTGAGGATCTTGGTCTTATCTCTGGGTTTTGAGGCTGCTGTTGCTCATTATTCTTGTTGTTTGTTGTGATGTCTTTACAGCAGCCTTTGCACAATTGCAGGTGGAAGTGCCTGTCAGGCTGTAGTTCCCCAACAGTGCTAAGACATGTCCCTTTTGAGGTCTATTTTCCTTTTCAAGAGGTGGTTATGCCGCATGTCCTGCCCTCCAACCTGCTGTTTGCCCTTGGGCAATATGGTTGTTCACTTTAAAAAAGACAGATTAAGTAAGTTTTGCCCTCTTGTAGTCCCTGACATCAAGATTTACACAGATGTGTGTATCCAATGCTCACACAGGGAAGTCTGGCATGAGTCACACTGTTGAGGATAAACTCGGAGCACTGCAGCCTGACCCTCAGCTCTGTCCCCAGTTCACCTCTTGATTCATTTAGTGACTTCAGGATGTTCATCTACCCAGGGGTATTTCACAGCTATGTAAGGGAGCTGAGTGCCAGTTTACAATGGACACAAGTGAAAACTGGGCATAGAAATCCTTTAGATTACCTTAAAAACTCAGCCCGTCTTTCCTTTCAACTCAGGTCAGGACTCAAGAGCCAGCTATGTAAATAAATGAAGATTTCCATAGCCCTTTTATTCTCACCTCCATCTCAATGCCAGTTCTCTCTTGCTCATCCTTACCCAGCCTCTTTCTCTAGCATATATTGCATAGCTGTGGAAGTGGCACCATCCAGTTCAATAGTTTTGGCTGGGATCCCTTATTTTCCTTCTTCTCTTCAGTTAATTCATCACTGGTGTTAAAGGAAGATTTGGGATGTCTGTGAAAGCTTGTGGAATAAAAAAGACTACACAAGGAGAAGGCACAAAAGCCACATCAGCTGGGGCTAGCTCATGTGCTGCAGCCACATAAATTATCAAATAAAGCCACAATCCACAACAGAGTTAACTCCCAGGAGGCAGAAACGCCAGCAGGTCTGAAGAGAACTGATTTTCCTAGTGAGATCCAGGCTTTGAGTCTCAGCACCAGCATAATGCTGTGTTGTCAGCTTGTAATACGACCATTTGCAAAACACTCTGAGCCTTTTTTCTTCTTATTGCTGGGTTGCTTTTTTTTTAAGATAGGTACATCATCTTCAGTGGCTGCTGTGCACAGGCCTTTCCCCACCATTTCCAAAATATTACAAGTCTTTTATTCCGTAATAGTGCTTTTCAAATAGGTGTCAGCAACTTCAGTGCTAGAAACATCATGTCCATGGCAGACATGGCACTTGGCAGTGCTGGGGCAAGATCAGGACCCAGGTAGCAAAAGCTTCTTTTCACAGTACACTGGGGACATTTGGATTGTTTGTGTTTTCCTTCTGTATTTAATGCTCTCTGAGCCTTGCTGGCTGCCAGGAGCCTCAGCACCTCTCTTCATAGCAGCATGAACAATACACAGCTGGCAGAAAACACCGCAGTAAGCACTATTTACCTTTTGGCCTTAATTCCCCAGCTCAATTGCTAGGACTTTGCATTATGTACATGACCCATCTTCCTGTCACAAACAACTTGTCACCTGTGACACAAAGGAGGAAGTCTGAATGAAGAAACGGAGAAGAAAGACACTTTCCTGTGCAAAGGCTTTTCAGTGCTAAAGGGAACACTGGTTTACAGAGGCCAGGCATAACCCACAGGAGGGTTTCCCAAGTACAGAGTAGACAAGGGGCCCACACTTTCACACTGTCTGAGAATGTCAGACAGGTCAGATGAAGACCTCTTAGGCTCTTTGAGACCACAGGGAATTTCACAGGTCTGTTTGCCAGTGCAATCAGGATGTATGTGGGACCAGTCTGGGACAAAGATCTTTGGAAAGAGCAAGGACAAGCAGTTTCCCCTTGACATCCTGCTTCAAAGGACTCAGATCATGGTGTCTGTGTGAGCAGAGGACTTACTGCCATGTCTGGGACAGCCTACAGCCCACTTAGCCTCCCTTTGCCTCTAGACCCTCCTGAGCTCCAGCCCTGGTTCTTCCCTTTGGTTTCTCTCCTTCCACAGGGAAAGATGCTTGCAGAGGGTTGCAGGACTCTGGCTAATTTTTTTCTTTTTTTTTTTTTC
>VWZF01003556.1:7988-29475 GCA_013396755.1 Sclerurus mexicanus | reverse complement strand
TTTTTTGGCTTGCTCCAGATGTCTCTGCTGATGCATTTTCACCTGGTGTCTAAGGAAAATTTTAGCTGAAATCAAACCAATGCTTGTCCCTGAGGGCAGAGGAGCCAGGGGGGTCTGCTGTCACTGTCCAGGGTGGGAAAGGAGAGCAACAGTGCCAACACCCAGTGGTGTGCATATCACACGCACAGCCCACAGTGACCGAAACAAAGGGAAAAAAGCTGCATGACTGGCCTCTGTGAGTTGTTTGACATCTATGAAATCCTGGCTAAATCATGGAAATCCAGAATTCTGACTTGGCTGGATGAAGGTTGTGGTGCACTGTCCCTTAGACCTTTATGTCTTGTTCCTTAGCAGGCTAAGCTCAGACACCCCTGTCAGCTGAGAATTCTCTTTGAGTTTGTACCCACTGTCACGGTGGATCACACTGGAAAAGATAACAGAAGCAAAACAAGGAAGAGAAGCCCCATCAGGCAACAAATGCAATGCGCAGCAAGAAGAGCTAATTATTAGAAGAGATGTATCAGTTACTGAACTTAATAGTTGTGATGTTACAAGTTATTTCAAGATTTTTCTACTAATGCTTTAGGCAAAGCCAAAGGCTAAGAGTAATGCTTAGCAGAGTATTAAGAAATGAGAAGCCTCATAGTTCTGTTCTAATAATGCCATGACAAGGATCTCTCCACCTTCTGCTTTTCCAAGAAAATCTGAACCCTTTTTAAAAATTTTTAAGTGGTGCTCAAACACCAAAATTTCACACGGATGATTAATGTCAAGTGACCAGGACAGAGGAATTAGATCCTGTTTCTAATATAAAAGTTACAGGATATAGTGACAAAAAGCCTTTTTTTTTTTTTCTGTAATCCGGGTATGATGCAGTATCACTGCATCTGTAGATTAATTCAAGGGAAACTTGTGTCACTCCCTTCAAGGAAAGCTTCATTCAGGCAGTGAAATATTATTTTTTATATTTAGTTTACTGTATTGTAAAAAATTGCATCATAGCTCTCACATCATCTGGGGGGCATGTTATGTACTACCTGACCTAAAGAAGAAAAGGGAGAGGATTCTCCAGTTATGAGCACTTTTCCTAAGGCACTTAGTCATGTTTTCTTCTCTACAAAAGCAACCACATTTTGTGATGCAGACTTTCCATGTTGCCTGACTAAGGCTGGACACCTGATACAGTAAGCTAAAGCCTGATGCTAATCATCCAGTCAGACCAGTTTTGCTAACTTTTCCAAAAGCTTCCTCTCTTCTGTGCAACTCATACCTGCTGTGAGTGGCTAACATACAGTTGTCCAAGTTCAGACAAAGAGTCCTTAACAGAAGATTAGATTTGATTTTCTTCCTTTATTTTGCATGTACCCATAAAGAAGTTACACTTTGTACTCTATCTTTCCCTAGAAATACGTAATAGGTGTTTTTCAACAACAGATCGAAATACAGAATGAAACAGTGTGAAGCTTGTTCCTTGGGGGAAAAGAGTAAGGCTGACAGAAAGCCTGATATTTATAAGACAATATGCAGTCTTGATATTTATAAGACAATGCTTTTGAGGTTAGTCTTCATCACTGAGAATCACACTGAACCACAAAGAAAAAGTAGTTACTGGTTAACTAAGAGACATGAGTCCACCTTTTAATTGCCAGTCAGCAGAATTTTCATTGGAAAATAGGGAGTAAACAAACTTACCTCCTCATGCCTACTGAAACACTAAAGTTAGTCAAGAAAAATTTAACCCTCATAAATGTCTGCATTCTCTGTCACAAGCACTTCTGAGATTTTTTAAACTGATGGCATAGGCATCTTGTGTTTACTGTGTTTACACTTAAGCAGCTTAGGCCCAAGTCCTTTCTGCCTCTGAAATTCATGTCATTATTTATTCTGGTACAAGACACTTCAGCTCTTCAAACGCTACTGCAAGTCTGTGAGCATGCCTTGACTCTCCTAGAGCTTTACAGAGCATAAAATAATTGTGGATTCAGCCTGTCTGTAATGCAGCGTGTTTGTGTGGGATGTAGCACTGTCCTCCCCATTTGGCAGGTGAGGAGGCTGACACATCATATACTAACACCAACATTTGCAAATATTTTCCTAAAGCTAAGCACTAAGTTCTTATTTTGACATTTAAAGAAAAGGAAAAAAAAGAAAAAAAAAAAAAGCCTGTTTCAGTTCTCATCTTCTCCTGAAGTTAATGATAGCTACAGATAATAAGTATGCATATATAATGTGAGCTGTTGGTCTAACTTTAGTGAATTTAGGTGCCCTTCTGAAAAAAATGTTTCAAACTATTGCCCCAAGGGAAGGATCGTGTAGCACAAGTGGGAATCTGTTGCACTAAGCAAAAAGAGAAATAATTCTCCCCTTTCTACCTTATGATTGTTGATACTCATCTTGAACATGAAAACCTGTTCTAATGTCACTTGGTACGATTTAGCCCCAAATATAGCATTCTGCAAAAGGGAATGCCCAAAGTAAGACTGATTATTCATCTGTAGTTTGGATTTCTTTTTAGAGATTCCTTAGGTCAAAGCCTTCAATTATGTCCCCACACAACCATCTGCCATCTACAGCTCTCCCTCTCTTTCAGCACGGGGGATAGTCTGTGTTCAGATAATGAGTAGTTTCTTAATGTTTTGTTGTTTTTCCCTGATGAGAAAGTGAGAGAGCTCTCTTTACTAAGCATCATTCAAATTAATCATATTAATTTTCTAACTCTCCTGTGAGACATGAGGATATTTAGTCCCACAAAGCTGTATATAAAACTGAGGCAGAGAGAAAAGGATCACACCATTAACTGGGGGTCCTTATTTTGGGCAAGCTACATCAATTTCTATAACATATTATGTAGAAGTCATACATGAGATCACAGCTTTGTTACTTTGGTACCACAAAGGACTGTTTAAAGCTGGAAATAAAGCCTAATGTTTTAAGTTGATCAAAGACAGTCATCTGCTGTTTTTCAATCCCACTCTTCATTTACTACATGATTTTCATTTACCACATAATTTTCATTTACCACATGAACCTGATTCATCCCTAAAACAAGTCCATCCTGTTACCGTACAGAAAAATAGCCCATGGGAGTGTGGTGCTTGCTCCCATCTTGTCTAAAGCTCTCTTCACTTGTCTATGCAAAAGGAACAAAGCAAGGTTATGCTTTTTAAGTTTGCAGCCAGTGCATATTAATACTATTCATATGGGTAGAATTTACCACTTTTTCAAGCTGAAACACAGGCTGGGTTTGCAGAGCAGTGACAGCCTCGTGGCTGCTGCTCCCGGTTTGGACTGTGTGGATTCATTGCACAGTCCCCACAGTACCTGAGTGGCAATAAGGGATCCTCATGCCCAAAATATCCCAGTGCTACAGGACAGTGGGATGCTTTGCCTGTGAGTTTACAGCATGCTTCCTCACTGATCTCCTACAACTTCCCTGCTCCAGTGAGAGGGTCCCAGTCTCCATGCCCAGTACCTCAAACCCCTTTGGCAGATACATCACAGGCCTAATCCCCATAGTACATTTGGACTGAATTTCAGTGCTTGTTGAAGAAGATGTTGGATACATATGTGTTTTGTTGTTTTTTTTTTTAATTGACAAAATGAAATCTTTTATTTTGCCTTTTAAAATTTGAGATTGGTTGAACTGCTGGAATACCACAGCCCAAATAACTTAACAATGTTTCAAGCAGCTTCAAACAAAATTTTACAGCAGGAGATGCTGTAAAGCTTTAAGGCAATGCCAAGGTAACATTCCACAGCAACACATGTTGTGGTAGACTATCAGAAATTCAGAAGTAAAGGAAACCAGTTTTGCTGCTCTAATTCCTGTTCAGTAGCATATTTTTTGCAAACCCAAACTACTGTCAAGCAGTCTGTCTGGATGGAAATCTAGAGGCATCCAGTATCTTCTGATGTTTATTGTGACTGTGTCCCATTTAGATGAAAGAAAAGTTGTTCATCTGGGAATCACTTGACAATATAAATGGTGGTTTTTTTGGCTTTTGTTGCCACTACAATTAATCAAGTGAGAGGCAGTCACTATTTTTTTTCTATTTTTTGCTTATGCTATAGTTCATCTAAGAAACCTGACATCTTCGTTTGCCAAGCAGTGTTAATTTTGATATTTTGTCCCTTTACAGGGTCAGTTTTTTATCAATTTAACAAAAAATATTCTGCAATAGCTTTTAATAGTTTCACATGCTCAAACATAATGGGCAAGATACAAAATGAAGCATGTAAAAAAATGGAACAGAGACTGAAAAAGCTTCTTCTTTCCCACAAGTACTTAGATACACAGACACTGGCAGCCATGTACATCCACCCCTGTTCCATCTGACAGTATGTCCACTTCTTTTTGGTTTAACTATGTGCATCTGCCCTGGGGCCTTGGTGTTGCATGAGACATTTTCTGTGGAAGGGAGCATAAGCTGCTGGGGGGGGGCACGTAAAAACTCACAGAGAAGCCATCAGGTTTCTGGTGTCTCTGTTTTTGTGAAATAAATTTATGAGAACACCAAAAAGTTCTAATATTTTAACTCATAATCCACCTTATTTGTGAGAAGGCACTACTTACCTAATGCAGATAGATGTAACATGATATAATAGTCCCTAATGAATCATTTACATATGACAAATAATTGGTATTGCCAACTTCTTCTCTCACATCTAAAATAAAATTCAGTGAGCTTCTCCATGGCAAGAAAACACCTTCCCATCTGTGATGTGAAAAGAAAGAAAAATCAAATAGACCTATGGCTCAAAAATGGGCTAAAAAATATCCCATATTTGTTAAGATAGAGAAGCACCTCAGTGAAGAAAAACAAGGAGAAAAAAAGAGAAAATGCTGTAAACTCTGGTTATCTTAGGCATTTTCCTTATAGTTTTAGCAATGTATCAAAAATAAAGGACAAAAAGTCAGGACTTTTAAATATTTTAATTAAACCTTTCATCAGCTTAAAAATATTCCATCTCTTCCCTCTTTTGCTCACCTGAACTTAAAAGAAATGTATATGTCAACCAATAGGAAAGTAATAGATAGATAGATAGATAGATAGATAGATAGATAGATAGATAGATAGATAGATAGATAGATAGGCATTTTTTGTGATTTGTAAGAACACAGAAAGTGGTACTGTAGGTAAGCAGAAAGAAACCATACGTGTTGTGATACAGTTTGTATCTTTTGCTTAGATGCTCCATTCTTTCTTATTTTGTGATTCTCTCTGAATTGTAAACTTTTATCCTACAGATGGTGAACCTGGCACTTTTTTGGATTCCATTAATACAGAGCTCATTATTCCTGCACCTGAGTATGGTTTGTGTTATTGGAAGGTAGAAAAATACAGTCTCTTGTATGAATCCATTTTTACTGGTGTATCTAATGAGCATAGTGTCTATAGGGTCAGTGGGAGACGCGGGTAGATCACTAATATCCAGTAGTCTTCATAAAAAGGTCAATGATCAGATGCTGTGGTCTTATACCATCACCAAGCAGCCAGTCTTTTATTATCCCACAGTGATACACAGAGACTCCAGCCATCCACAGGGGGTGCTTGAGCACAATCTCTCCATAGGATGCCAATGTACACAGGCAGTTGAATTCCAGAACTCTTTTCATCTGGAGTGATCCACAAAGCATGGTTGGTGATACATAATGCAAGGCTGACAAAGCTGGCAGTATCCTCTTTAAAAAAATAGTCTGAGGTGAAAAAAAAAAATGAAGCATTTTCACAGTTCAAAACAGAAGAACTTCAAAAAGATGTCAAAAAGTATTATCTTGGCTGCGCTCCAAAGCACTTGAGAGCTGACTGCCAAAGTATTAAGTCTTCAGTAAGATAAATATATCTGTGCATACACACACACACAGACCCAAACATATTCAATGTGTCCAAAGACCTAATATATCTAATATTAAATGATTCAAACTGGCACAAGCATGAAGTCTTTAGAGAAGACAGCAATCCCTCAGTAACTGTTGCTGATGTTGGGTATGAGGTTCACAGAAAATTTTGGCAGAGTGAGATTCTATAAAAAAATCCAAGCTCCAGGCACATCTCCTGCCTTACTTCCACAGCACAGGAGGCACCTGTTCCAGCAAGACTAACAGCTTCTTTTCCAGATTTAGGGCACTATGTACCCTGTAACATGTTATTTCTCAGACTAATACGGAAACTGCAAACATCGGTGAACCCATTTTTCATCTATTAGTTTTTAATAATTCTGGAAACCTGCTGTGAGATTATTAATTTATTAATTAATATTTATTTGCTCAGCTTGTTCTGAAGGCAGCTATTGCTTTTACCACTGCCCAGTTTCTAGTGCCATTTTACTATGACACCTCTGAAAAATCTTATTTTCCCAAAAAGGGAATGAATACCATAAATATCTGGCAAAGGGATACTGTCTAAAGGCATGGATGGCTCTTCTCTGGGTAAACAAGAAGCTAAATAGTAAGTGTGACTAAATGTGATAACTAATCAAAACCAGTCTTTGGCTGCAACACTAAACTAATCCAGAAGCTTGGCAAGTGGGCAGGTGGTCATGACCATTAATTTAACACCTCCTTGTTGTTTATTAAATGTGTCTTCTGAACCTAGGAGAGAGAACAGGGATTTAATGAAGGAGGGTAGGACCTGGAACTGACAAAGCAATATCTTTTCCTCCTAAATAAATATTTCATTAAAAGCCGCACACCAGTAAGTCAGAATGAGGCAGGGAGGAAGTCTGTACTAACTAGTTAAATGTCTTGCACAGAGTGATACATTACCAGTTTTTTATATCTTAGGACACATCATACCTTCAAGAATTAAATGAAAGGATAAATAAGTAAGAAAATTCTCCATGCCTCTAGGCCAAGTAGGGCACTGGCTTCTCCATTAAAATGTCTAATGGAGAAACTTCATGCATTTATTCAGAATTTGAATGTGCATAGGCTAGTTTCTTTGGATAAAGATGTTCAGAATTGTGCATCTTACTTAATCTGAGGAAAATGAATTTTCAGCACATTTAAAATTGTCCACATGGAATATCCCTCAGTACTGAGGAGCTATCACCATTTTCTATGAAGGAACTGTACAGGAGTTCTGCTTTAGAACGGTTTGACTACTAATCTGCACCTCTCTCTGCCTGATGAAAGCTGTAGTTTGAAAGCTTTCAGTTTATTCTCTGTAGGCAAAGCCTCTTACCAAGGCCTGTATCTTCCTTCTATGCCATGGTTTTCTTTCTCCACATTTTCTGTTAGAGTAAAGGCAGTATCTTTCTCACCATCTGCAGCAGCAGTATGCTATTTTACAGCAGTCCAGGTTGGGATGTACAGGATTGCACTGCTGGTGCTGAGGGAGGCTTTATGGATTTTGCAGAATGTAAAATTCAGATAAAATCTAGGAGACATAAGAAACTGTAAGATGTCCGTGATCTTTGTGTAAACATTTGGAAATTGGGATTTATAGTGACCCTATTGACAGGGTATGAGCTAGAACACCTGTTGGGAACAAGATAAATGACCAGTCTAGACTGAACATGAGGCTATTACAAAAATGAAGGATGCTGTTGTTGCTTTTGGAGATTAGCTTAGAACTCCTGGAACACCCAGCTACTATTGGTTGTATTTCCAAATAGTCACATGATCCTGATGGTGAGATAGTGAGTCATATATCATATGACCTGTCTAGGGACTGCATAATGAGTAGAGAGAAATACATTTTACATTCTATTTTTAGTCTAAAAAGTGAATTTACAAAATAGTGATGTCATTTAAATTAAATAATTGAAAAACATTCAGTAAAAGAAAAAAATTTTACCATTATATCTTTTAATGCTAGAATCACTAAAGGTGAATTTGCTTTAATTATGTGCTGTAATTTGAACCACAATTCAAGCAGTCCATTTTTAATTCAGACATTCCATTATTTTAGTGTTTAGATTAAAAAAGAAAAAAAAAAGAAATTGGAAAAAAAAAGAAGTCAGAAATGAGCTTCTGCTACATAAAAGAGAATATTTCCCAGGAGGATTGAAAAAGGCACAGATCTCACTGGATTGTTAATAAAGCACAGTATCATTTGAATCTAAGCTGCACAAAATCAGCTGTCAAAAGCTTTTGTCCTTCTGATGTCTGTTCAACAGACTGTAATATTAGCATGCAAATGTCACAGATCAAAGTAGACAATTAACAGCGACATTTGGACTACCGTTTTTATTAATGGTATCGGTATTCTTTGAAGGCAGCTCCAAACACAGGAATAATTTAAAACATGATTTAAAGAGCACAGGGTGGTAAATCACAAAAAAAAGATTTTTTTGATAGAAAAAAAGGCCATTAGATTTTGCACACAATCTGTTTTTATAAGACTACTAGAGGAATCCACAAATCTGAGTTTTTCCATGCTATTGTTCTTCATCATATTTCTTCCATCTATGTTACCCCAAAGGACAATTTCTTTTTGAGTTTGAAAGCTGACTTTTCAGATTAACACCAAAATTTGGGTGAGGATAAAGCCATTTGCAGGTGAGAAGGTGGCTCAGCATTATTGAGCTCTCCTCATCGACAAGCCACTCTGATGGGAAGGTTGAGAAGATGACATGGGTTAGGGCTCGCTTCTTCACAGGTGCACAGGGTTTACCGATATGTATGAACTTTCAAATTCACTTCACCACAACCACCACATGGGGCAGGTCAGCAGTGCTCAGAGTACAGTGGTTGCAGTCAGGCTGTCTGCAAAATGCAGCGTATGTGACAAGGACAGTTGTTGGGTCCAAGTGTCAGGCCGACAAGAGCCTTCTGCGTGCAAGAGCTCTCTGTGCAGCAGGAAGGGGTGCAGGCTTCTGCAGGTCCAGCTCAGTGTGCTGCTGTACGCGGGAGCCCAAGTGACTACAGGGATCCTAACAGCATAAATCAGATCTGTTATCTGGCCCTGAAGCATACTGGTACAACACAGCTTGAACATCTACAGTTAAAATTCCTTGCTCTCCAACACAAACTAGTCATACTTGGATTGCCTTTGGGGATGGCTCCTATTCCATACTGGTGTTTGGCCAACACACAGGAATTGTTTGAGAGGGTCCCCACAGGCATGCACCAGAAAACAAGATGGCATCCTCCTTAATTTCTCTTTCATAAGAAAAAAATCAGAACAGATCAGCTCATGGAATTCCTTATTCCTTGACATTGATTGGTTTGAGATTGACAAACTAAGGAAATGTAAAAAATTCTGTTAGATGGAACACAGGACTGTACTTAAGTGGTAGTAAAAACATGATGCTCTTGAGTTTGCTGTGTATTTTACACAAACCCAAAGTTTATTTCTGCTCAGTCTTGAGCCTTGGCCTTTTTTAGAGAATACATGACAATAGGCATCAGCTGCAGCGAAGAATTCAATGTAAGCTTGCTGGAAACCACAGCAGATAGCAGCACCAATCCATAGATTAGCATTTCAGTGTTATTATTCTTCAGGCTGTGCAGATGGTTGTTTGCTTAGTGCTCTTTTCAGGCACTGCATCATTTGCATCGTTTTAATTCAAAATTATAGTCTTTAGATTTCACAACATTTTCAAGCTCAAGGGTGACAGAATGACCTAGAGAGTGGCAGACGTATGGAGCCAAAGACAGACAGACAGATGGAAGTGCTATAGATTATGCTTACTCAAGCTTCAAGATTTCCAGTCCTCTGTGGTTTAAGACTTTCTTCTCTCCTTAGAGGAGAAAATGCTTCAATGCTTTTCCACACTTCTGAGAAAACTGATGCTTAGAGCAAACCAGATTACTTTCTCAATCAGCCAGGATTAGTTACTGGCCTTAGTACTGAGTGAGTGCTGTGACCTATGCTATGCTACATAGGCACCAGTCTAGTTGAACAGATACTCTCTTCTATCCTAAAAGTCCATAAATCTTTTAATTTATGGAGACTATCATGTTGATTTTGTTGTTGTTGAAACTACAGGATTCCAAAGTTTGCAAAGAGGCTGAAGTTCTTCAAATTCTGTCCAGCTTGATACAAAGCTCCTGGCCTCAGGAGACATTGTAGATAAAAGAGGGAGGCAGGTGCAGGAAAAAAACCTTAGCATGACATATTATCCATTGCATGTGTGTTAGGATAGGAGATGGCACAGACAAGAGAGCAGCAGCACACAACAGCTGTGGATGGGCTATGGATGGGCTGGACTGCACCCATCTGCTGTTGAGGAAAAACAGCTCTCAGATGCTCCTGCTTTCCCTTGTGCTTGGACAAAGTGCTCCCCATGGTTCTCCTCGGAGTTATTGCAGAAAAAATTCTTTGTCTGATGTTCCTGTGTCCTTTAACTCATCAGGGTTCTTATTGGCATGATGCAGTTTTCGATCCAAACACAAAATTGCAGTCAGCTTCTGTGCCAGGTATGATGGTGTGAATGTGATTGGAGTTGAAGGCAGGTACCCAGCAGCATCATTTACAAGTGGCCAGACTGGAATGTGCTTTCCTCTCCTTGGGGGAACACAGCCATTGGCACCCCACCCTGTTCATGTGAGCAGCCCAGCAGGCAAGGCTAGAGGGAAGACTGGATTTTTGTTGAGGTTTTATACCCTTCTGCATAAGTAGCTGGGAATTTTCAGAGAACTGCCAGTGATCTTTTTAGTTTTTTACAGTGTAACTAGCTTCTACTGCTTTTCCAAAAGGTAAACACCAAAGACAAAGGGATGCTGCAGTGTGTTCAAGGGTTTATCTTGAGTCGATGTTAGGAGCTGCTCGCAGAAAGCACTGACAGAGATATTCTCACGTTGAATAAACTCCACAAGGTATTTGGATGAAAAACTCAGCATATGGGAGTATCATGCTGAAATCCATCACGTAATGCATGCCATCTCCTTCCTTCTGAGCTGTGTAATGTACTGGGCTATACAAGTCGGGGTGGGAGAAGTTCAAGACATTTCTTAACTCTAGTCACTTGGCTGTGGAATTTTATTTTTTGTACAAAATGTGTCAATTTCCAGTTGAGTCCTTGGCTAGGACTCACATTGCAATAAGAAGCAATACAAAAAACCTTTATTTAATGTCCTGTTCTGAATCAAGAGGTTCTCCATTCTATCATATATTGCCTCTACTTACTCCCTGGCAATTCTACATCTGTGATATTATTCTGATTATGAACAGAAAAACTACTGTAGGTGCAACTACTTTTTCATTAAATTTTCATCAAAATGGAAATATTTCATTGATTTCTTACATTTTCAGATAGTTTGTTTTCAGTCAAAACTCCTTTCTTAGATACCTTCTCAGTCATTCCTATCTAAAAATTAATATTATCAAGTTCCAGGTAATCCAGTTATAAGCCTTAGAATTTGCTTTGAAAGAGCAGAGTTGTAAGACAGCCTTGAACTGACTTAGGTCATAATGGCACTGGTGCTGTGTTTAGCTCCTAGCTCTGAAGTTTATGCCCTCTTCAAAAATGCATGCCTTTTCTTCAAAAGTACTTGATTGGAGTATGTTTAAACACATGTAGGTTTAACTGTTTGGTTATTTGTTCCAAGAGAAAAAGCAAGTAGAAATAATTAGGGGGGGGAAACCAAGCAAACCCAAACCCAGAGCATTTTATACAACCTTTTTCAAGAAACTTCTAATTCTGTATTAGTACATTTCTTGCTGTTCTGATAATTAAATGTTTTATTTTTTGATGTAATGGTCTTTTACCTAAATTTCCTTCCACTTAATTTTCTAAGTATTCAAAATATCAAAAATTGCTTTTATTAAATCTTCTTTGTATTACTATTTTTATGGAAAATATTTTCCAATTCATCCAACCTAAAATGAATTGAAAACTCAGTTTACCCCTGTTTGCTCTGCTGCTAACTGACTTTGTGCAAGTAGCATCATCTGGTGTTCAGTTTATCTTCTATCAAATGAGAACAACAATCCTTTATAATCATGTTTCTTTCTTTGTGTCTTGGATGGAAAGAATCCCCTCACTGTGCTCAGGGATTACAGGGAATGCTCATCCTCTAAATGTTCTTGGACTTAATAATAAATTTAATATCACTGAAATTAAACCAAACATTCTTTCTTTTGCTTAATAATTACATGCAGGATAAAGTATTTTCAGAGAGGTTCCTAGTATGTTTAAAACTGAGTAAAGCTTTCATTTTACTCTTATGAGGGTGTCATTCCAGGTTAAAACTGTTTTATATTGACCTTATTTTTATAATTAAGGTTTTGTCATATTGGTTTCCATTAAACTGCATGAAGTCCTCACTTTATTAAACTGTGATTCCCTTAGGTTAAGAGAGAAAGGAATTGTAATGGCATGTGAATATTTCCATATTAAACTGACTTCTCTGTGCTCGGAGCAATATTTCATTATTTAATAATTTTAAGATTCTTTACAGTGATAAAAAAATCCAGTTTCTTAGTATCTTCCATAGCAGCTTTAGCAGTAAGCTTCTTAAAAACAGGAGCAGCAATATTAAAAAAAGAGCACCATAAGGCACATATATATAGTACTCACCTAAACATTAGTGCTGCCTAGCCTTGAATACTCTTGTTATCATCCAGTGGCTACAACATACAGCTGTGGCCTTCTCCAAAGTGTTCTTTGGACCTGCTCTGCAATCTTTGTTGCAATCAGTACCGCTTTTTGTAAACTATACTAACTCATATGTGAAAGAATCAGACTTGGTTGTGAAGTGCTGTATTTGTTGACCATATCTGAGATACAGTTCTTCAAGGGGTCCATTGAAACTTCCTGAGCATCTGTAGACCAAAATGGATTTTGTGAATTTTCAGGAAGATATGCACAGTATGTTGCAAAATAAACTCCAAAAACAGAAAGGACATTGCTGAGTGACCTTATTCACTAAGTGGATCAAAATGCCTGTGTAAAAACTTTTGATGAGGGTTACTTGGTACACAATTTGTCTCTTTGGTTATGATCCAAAGCTTATTTAGCTCCATGCTCAGTGCAAAGACTGACTACATAGGTTTTAGATTATAGTCTGCATCTCCATTAAATCCTTTCAGCCACTCCCTTCTTTCAGACAATCTCAGTTCATTTATCTGATACTTGTCATATCTTAGTTCTCCCTTTCGCTTTGAAGTGCCTCTGGCACATTGTCTCCTTATCCTCTTCATAAAATACTTTTGTTGTGTTTTCTGAGTCCAGGAGAAATATAAAAAAAAAAAAAAGAAAAGGTGAAATATTATTCTCATTTTAAGTGTTATGCAATTTTATTCAAAAGTGTTAAGTAATCATAGAGTCAAAACCAAAGGCAATGACCTGATTCAGATCTCTGACTCTCATCTTTGTGTGGCATAGCCCCACTGAAGAAATGCCTTCCTCAGGCTCAGAGTTCCTTGCCACGCTGACTCCAGCTCCTGCCTCACTCCCACAGGCTACCCCGGGGGCTGCTGCCTTGGCTTCTCAGAGTTCCCCTCTGGATGTGCAGGGCAGAGGCAGCTGAGCTGGTCTTGCACACCTCTTATCACTTGGGAGTGGTGTGGCAAGGATCTTGTGCTTGCACTACAGAGACTCCACTGCTGTAACTAATTTACATTGTGGGAAGCAAGATCAGAACAAGTAGATGTCAGCAAGGCTAGGGAGAACTGGGGTAATATTATAAATAATGATGATCACAATGTATTGCTCTGTATTGACATACAGGTGGAAAACTTAACAGATGACTTGACATATACAAAAATTACTTTGTGAATACGTGATTAGACATATCAGTCCTTATTGTTTCATGCATCCAGATTTTGATGGAAGAAGCAATACCAATTTTTTGTTTTAATTATGAACAAGGTTTTTTCTACAAAGCTCCTGAGTGGAAACAGTACATATGAATAACTCCTCTGCAGGTCTGGTTGTGTCAGCCACACAGATAATGTAAGTAGAGCTGACAAAAGTTGCCTTTCTTCTGTACAGTTACATTTGTCAAGAGGGCCTGGTTGCATAGTGTCATCCAGTAAGGTGACACAACTCTTAGCAGCACCAGCTGACACTGTTACCCTGTGCAGCTCAAGCTAGACCTACTCCCCAAAGGAGCAGCATTCAGTCTGGACACATCCTCAGGATTCAGATCCGTCTTTAACCTTGGAAGCTCACAGTAAAAGTTAAGTCAGACTGTAAAAACAGCAACCATAATTGATTAATCGTTCTCAGAAAAATCATCAAGTATTTGACCTGACTGCCGTGAAACTAGAACTTATCCCATTAAGAAGTCAAATGATTTGTTGAAATGCTTGGCTCAAACACTTCTACTCTGAGTGGAGTTCAGCCTAGCAGTGGTTGACCTTGAGGTCCCATTTTAGGACCTTATCCTTGTCCTATTTTAGTCAATGGCAAGAATGTCATGGAAGCAGAATAATAGTTTAGGAAAGGTATTCATTAATCAAACAGAAATGTTGGTACTTTCCCTTTCTCCAAAACCTATACTGCTCTGCAAATAAAGTCATAAAACTGATGGTGAGAAAAAAAAGGACAAGGAATACTTTTTGTCTGACACATACAATAGGAAGTTATAAATGTGTTGGTTTCAACAATGAGTTGGTTTTGCTACAGTTCATCATAAAAGCAGAATCTTCCTTGTATCTGGAGAACTTGTGTATTTGTTTAACGTGGGTGGGGATATCCCTTTGTGCAAATTGCCAGTACATAGGAAAAATAATCTGAACTCTACTCAAAATATCTCCAAATCATCTATAAAAAGAGAAAAGCTGTCATTCTTTTAGAAGAAAAGATGGCAAAGATGAAAGAAAACTAGAGTGTGGTTACTGTTACAATTACTTTTCGTCTGAACATCTTTTTGCTCTTGTGGGAAAAAAATCACAGAAATTAGAACTTTATAAAATAGATTGTAATTTCCTACATTTCTTAATGCTGAGGCACAAGTTTGCTTTCACCTGTTTTAGATGCTTGAAAAACTATCATTGCCTGAGANTGTAGTTCTGATTTATAATCTCTCTTGTGGTGGGTCCATTTCTCCTGCCAGTTTACCCTTAAACCAGCACAGAGCTCTAACATGAAAACTAATGAACAATATTATGGCTTTCCTCACCTGTCTCTTGACTACAATTCAACAGCTGGACATGCATACAAAAACTTTAAACAAAAGTAGGGAAATGACAATGTGCTATAATAGCACAATAATTAAATACATCATTGGTGTTTCAGTCTTCTGTAAATCAGGTCATAGCAAGAAGATGTCAGATTACTGGAAAAAATGTGAGACTGTGAATGAAAAATGATCATAACCTGGTCTTACAGTGAACTTCAAAAAGAGTGAAAAAAAATCTTGTGAGAACAGGGGCCTTGAGCCATCCATACAAGTAATGATTTGTGCTTCTGCAAACAGACATGCTATCTTTATGTTTCAGGGTGTTTGGTGAAAACTGTAGGGTAAGCAGTTTTAAATTAAGAACAAGGATTATCACTTTTTAGAACTGAGGGAGTAATCAATTAATTCAAATAGTTACATGCTCCAACAAGTGAAATAAGATGTGATTAGTTTACAAAGGAGAACTGGTATGTGAGAAAAATGTACACTATAGACTTCTCATACTTTATGAGACTCATCTTACTGGGATTGTTATTGAATACAAGTAGGTCCCTGCAGGCTTGTTTTTAATTTAAGGGTGACAAAGCTGAGAAACAGGGGGTACAAGCAAAAGCTTGCAGAGTAGAAATGAATGATTACATAATGAAACTAGATCCTCTGGTGTGAAGTTTCTTATCTGCACAGTCCGCTCATTACATTTCACAGTAACCCTACAATTCAAGAAACTCATTGTCAAGCAAGTAAGAATACATCAAGCAATGCTTGCAATTCAACAAGAGAAGTCATTCCTAGTCCTGCTAGCCCTTCCTAGCAGAAAGGAGAGTAAAAAAGGAAGGACAGCCATGTTCTGTTCATTAGCTGTAGAATGGCTTTGTTTCACTGCAAATAAGGAGAGCTGTCATAGAATAACAACCTAGCAGCATGTCATGCTGTGTGGAAATGTTTTCAAATGATTCCAAGCCTACTGCATGATCTCTTTCCAAATAATATGCTCCTTAAATGCCTTGGGAACATTTCCTCTTGTTAAGTCCCTTGTTAATATTATATCCATGAGCCCAATCCACTCAGGGAAGTGAGGTCTTATTCATTTGTGAAACACAAAACAAAGCAAAATAGATTAATAGACAATGTACTTTAGGTTAGCATAACTTTATCATTCTGCTGAACTTTTCCACTGGCCTTGTTTAGATTGTGAAATTCACAGTGTAGGAGAAGAGCCTTTCTTGGTGTCTTCTCTATATGCAAGTAGGCTGCAAGGTTTTGATGGTTACAATGACAGTAATTTCCCCTCGTAACTGCAAATATTTCCACCACTGTGAGGTGCTCCTCCACTGAGAGCTCTGTGGGTGTCACTAAAGAGGTTTAATTATATGCCACACATATTCTACAATCTCTGGTTTCAGTCTTTTTACATTGGCTGCATGAACTTAGAAACCAACAATTGAAGTATTTGAGTCTGCTTAGAATACTGTAGCAGATACCAGAAACCCCCAGGTGATTGTTCTCATAACTGTTCAGAGTTCTTATGAAGTGAGGATGCAAAATGGAAGGCATTGCTGTAATATAGTGATAGCTTAGGGCAGGCAGAGAAGCTGAGTTCTCATCCAAACTTCGAGCAGTATCTAATGGCACAAGAAGCACTCAATTCTCTGAAAATTCAGTGGCATGTTTTGATTATCATGAACCAGTTGGAAGTGAGCCCAGCTTGACAGAGACAGAAAACACACAGTGATGAACTGGGAAGTCAGGAAGACTTCACTGCACAATATGTGTTTCACACAGACTTGTTACAGTGTCTGCCGATCTCTGCTAAAGGCCAGTTTCCGTGCATGCAACCATGTTACCCAAAATGCCTGCAAGTCAAAGCACATATGATCTGGTTTTAAAGTCTCATCTGAAAACTCTGTGGGGCATATACCACATCAAGGCCAATTATCTGTTTCCAAAAAGATGAAGGGTTTGCTAATTATCTATTAATGTACATTCCAGACAAGCCCAGGAAATGAGTCCATTTTCCAAAATTCTTTTGAAAAAATATGCATTCCAAACACAGCAAGGAAGACTTTACAGCAAAAAAATGAACAATCACTATGCATTTATCATGCAGTGATTATCATAGGATATATTACCCTTATTGTCTAACAAGCATAACTGAGCTAAATCATATTTACCAACATGCATACTTTGCCAGAAAATCTAAAGAAACCTGGCCTCAGGAACTTGTATAAAAGTGTAGAGCTTTTAGTCTCTAGGGATTTTTTAAAAAGCAGTTTAGATACTTTTTTGTGTCTGAAAAACATTAGCATTCTATGGTCTAGCAACATGAGAGATGAAAGAAAATAATTTTGATTTACCTATGCAAACACTTACTACTGCTACTATGCCTGCAAATATCTAAGAGCCATCATCTAAAAGTGGTTGAAAGAGCCTTCTCAGAGCTAGAAACCCTACTCTTGTTGAGTACTTTTTGTAGGAAGTGGGTATTGCTCCTTGTTTGCTAAGGGAAGATGCATGTTCATTTGCCCATCAGTCCCTTCCATATCAGGTGCTGAACAAGCCCATCCATTTCAGTCATACGTAAGAGGTTTCCAGCCTTAATTGAGTCCTAATAACTTCCAAAGAAGGAAGGAACTGGATTTATTATATGTGCCCACACCCCACCAGAGAAAAGCAGATGAAATCTGTCCATCCCCCATTCAGTTGGGCTGCAGTGTGCCAGTTGATCAGTGGTCACACCAGTTCTGGTCTGACAGTCATCCCAAGTGTAGCTCTGTGGCATTCCTAGCATGAGTGGTGTCTCCCCAGTGGGTACGCTGAAGAAGTCACAAGGAAGAAATGTGGGTTTTGAAGTGAGAAGGGGAAAGTGTTAGGGCAACAAAAACATTGTTTTATTTTGTTTCACCATATCATTGAAAATCTTGTTAATTGTGGCATTTGTTTTTGTTGCTTCAGGGGTAGAACAATGGTATCTGTTTGGGCTTTTATTTTCTGGTTGAAATTTTTCAGATTACTAGCACTATGATGGTGAACAGGATGAATATTCAAAACTGCAAAGTCAATGAGAGCTGAGGCTGCTTGACACTTCCTGGAGGAAAGTGTCTTGAGAGAGAGAATGGGCACTGCATTGGGCCCTGAATTCCAGTTCTGCCATTGGTTCCCTGCATCTCCTGCAGAGAGAATTTTGTTCCACTTCCACAGACATAAAATGGAGATAATTATGCATTTCATCTCATTGCAGCCATGTGATTAAAGTTCAAGATTCAATTGGTCACCGTTGTGCTCTAGTATGCTCTAGAAAGGATCATGAGGAAAGAAATCATTCTGCATTCTTTCCATGGTGTAGCCACTAGTTAAGCAACAAGGATAAATATAGTGAACAGATGTTGGATTCTCCAAGCATACTCCACTACAATGAATGGAACTGGGAACAGGGAAAGAATAGGCACATATATGGTGCTAAATTAAAGTTGGATGGACAGCCTCATTTCTGGCATTTCATAATTTTGAAATGTGACTTTTCAAGTGGAACATTATTTCTTAATTAAGCTAAAATATAGTTTCAGTTACCTGTACTGTGCAAAAAGTCATCTGAAAAATACCCACCAAAGTGACACCATGTGGTTAGAATTTGTGCTATGTAGAATGGGCAGTAGCTGTTGGCATATCAGAGTTAAAGAGACCAGTGGGTGGTGTGTTCTTCAATCCAGCAAATGAGGGGCATGGGAGAAACTCACATTGTTTCATGAGGCCAACCTGTGTAGGTAAGCTGTAGATTTTGCTTTCTCAGCAGTCATTTGATACAGAACTTAAACACGATAAGCTTGAGGTAGGAATCTCAGCTTTCCCATGGTAATTCATAAGTTTGACACTAAGCATGTCCCAAACTGTGTTAGATTGACTAGGTTTTTGTCAGTCTTGCAGTTTTCAAAAATTGCTAAACTTGCTCAAGGCCTCACCCCTTTATAAATATATAGTCACTGTAGTTGAGAGGTATAAACTAAAGAATCATTAAAAACAAAACCAGGACTCTTGAAATACGTTATTGGTTTAAAAAAATCAAAATTGCTGTTAGGTCAAACTCCTCAAATTTCCAACATTTTAGGTAATTTTCTGGAGGGGAGAAGCAGAATAGTAGGTCATCTGGAGGAAAAAAGAAAGGACTTCAGAAGACTTCTTTGAAGTAGTTTACAAGAGGCTGCTGGAAGAAATGCTTTCATTTAGAAGACAAAAAAAAAACCAAAAGAAAAAAAACTTGGTTACTATCCATACATGTCGTGTGACAAGCTGCTATTTGAAAATACTGTTTATGGTTGTTAAAACTTCATACACATCTGAGAACCAATTTCAAAAGAAAAGCTCTCTGATCTGTAGCACACACACAATCACATGTAAGACAGAAAGTGTTTGCTAGGTCCAGCAAAAGGAAGTAATGTCAACTGTAGCTTTGGGACATTTTAAATAAACACCTTCAGTTCTAAATGGAACTTCTATATATGCAATCTGTAACTGTCTATGTTCTACAAGTGAATTTCCTTCTGCCAAGAACTGGATTCTTTGGCATTTTGCATCTATGACAGCAAGAAACTGCAAAAGTAGCTCAGAAGAGATGAATCCTGAGCTCTACAACCAGCCACCTTATTAGGAAGAAAATGTCTTTCATCTGGAAGCTATGTGTGAAGAACAGCATCTGTGTCACAGAGACAAATCACTACCTCAGAGCTGCAACAGCAAGGAAAAGGAGTGGCTTTGAGCTTTGTGGTCCATGATACTTTATCCCACTGAATTTGTTGTGTGGATGTTTGAGACCGGGTTAACATTTAAGAACTATCTCTATGACAAAATTGATTAGACACCTTTAAAATTGTTGCGATCAATATCAGTAGTTAGAGGATCAGATTAAACAAACAAGGCAACAAACTGCAGACTGTGATATTTCTGAAGTATTTGGGTACTTTTTGTTCTTATAAAATTAAATGACAGACAAAATAATAGTGCCTGATTTGTAACCTTAACATAGTATCTTGAAAAGATATTTAGATAAATTAAATTTCTTTAGTAGCATGTCTTACCAGGAGAAAATAGGAGAGCATAATAAAAACATAAATAGGTACTAGTAGAGTATCAGTAGAAACACTCCATTTTAGGCTACCACAGTTTTCATCATGTCTGGGCTGTGAGATGCCTCTGCTGAATTAATTGCTTCTAAATGATGTAAAGCATACAGGATGAAAATATTATCTCTGACATAAACAGACTGTGCTCACAAAATGAAGTACTTGGAAGTAGAAAGATTTGGTACATAACTCATGTTACCATGGTGAGATGGAACGCGAGATAAAGATTGTAACTGCACTCCAAGTACTCCAATTGAGAGAACAATCCTGAACCTAAATATGTAACCCAGTGGCAGTTTTATGTACTCTCTTGGCAGTACTCTGAAAACTATCAAATAGTAATCAGTCATTAATAATCTCTAGTATAACTTGACAGCAGACAATAAGCCAGATGCTCCTTTCCTTGCTCATTGGTGTTCAATGAATTAGCAACATTTACATCCTGATGTTCAGCTTGATTGTTATTCAGTTAGCAAAAAGTTTTGAATATCACAATCTGAAGTGGGTAGGGTTGAACAATTTGTTTAATTAGTTCACCTCTCTCACTAGCTATGGAGCTTAATAGATTAAAAAAGCAAACAAGCAAAAACCAATGAACCAGATCTTTTGAAACATTAGGTATGGGCAAGTGTGCATTTACCAACAAAAACATCTACAGCTATTTTTTCAAAGAGTATATTAAAAGCAATAAATACAGACATTCAGTTGCTGGGGCTTATGCCTAGACTGAACTCTGTTTCCTTTTATGTTCAGAGAGTTTAGAGGTGTGTAAGCAATGAGGTCTCCATAGAGTGGAAGTAGAAGGAATAGCTAGATGCAACTGACAGGAGCTTAGGTTTCACTGACTGTTGCTAACAATGCAGAAAACAGGCAGTGGTGGTTTTGATGATCACCACAAATAGAAGTAAAATTATTGGAAAAATAGTAAATGCCTATAGTGAAAAGGATCAAAGTGTGCATAGAACAGCAGTACAGGGATGAAAATTGGCACTGACCCAAGAGTCACGCCAGTCTGAAGGACAAAAATGTCTTGGGAGCTGACCAGAGAAAGCATAGATAAGCTATTGTCTTTGCCCCTCAGCTGATCAGCCAGCTGGCAAAAATGCTCAGCCTCAATTCCCTGTCTGCCAGCTCTCTGTGGACTGAGTAGTGCTGCTCCTCAGGAAAGACCTGGAAACAAAAGGTGCATACAGCCAGGGGCAGGTCAAGAACTGGAACACCATGATGAAGAACAGACTCAAGAAAGAAAATGGCTTCAATGGTCACTCTAATTCTGCATATATACACAAACCCCCCCAATAATAACAACAAAAAACCAAAACCAAACAGCCCTCCCCAGAAAAAATCAAAGAAAAAA
>VWZF01003555.1:1456675-1519758 GCA_013396755.1 Sclerurus mexicanus | reverse complement strand
CCACCCCTCCCGCTGATGGTGGGTTTGGGGTGCCCAGCAAACACCCGGCGGTGTCCGTGTCGCGCTGCCGGGCCCGTCCGCCCCGCTCGTGGTGGCTCGGCCCTGCAGGGGGACCCGCCGCCCGGGGTCCCTGGTGGTGTCTGTGCCCTGGGATCCAACCGAGGAAAAGGTTTCGATGTATTGCTGTGTATGTCTGTATACATACATATATAGATATATACACAGGGCCACATCGTGGTCTCTGTTTTTCTATGCCAGTATCTGTGCTGTGTCTTGGTAGCGTTAGTTTTAAATTTGTTGGCTTTTTAAAGAGTGGAAGGAATATTTTGGGTATGACTTGAGAAGTATTTTCAGTGGGAATAAAAAGGATGAGATGGACATCTGAACAGGACCGGATGAACTCTGACCTCTGGGATTACTGAGGAGAACTGGGTACTTCTGCCTGCGCTTGAATCATGTCCAGAAAGATCCTCTAAATGTTGTAAATTGTGAACCTCAAAGTGTGAGACCTCAAAGAGGGAAGAGCTGTGTGGGGTTTGTAGTCCCTTGTCTAGCCGATGTGAAGTTGCAATTACGTGAGTAAATTTATTATGGCTTTTTTCCCTGCAGAGTTATTTATTTGTTAATTTAATTTAAGTAATGCAAGTTTCCAGGGAAGCCTCACGGAGGCCCTGCACTGACACATCCTGTGTCGCAAAGCAGGATTCCTGGCCTTACTTCCTGGTTTCTGCTTCTCTGCATGAACTTTTGAAGAGAACTTTTTGACTCTGATTTCAAAATGGGGATCTAGGTCTACAGACATCTGTAAAAGTGCATGAATGCTTGAAGTCAGGTGTGCTAAAGACAGCAGGGAGAGCTCAGTCTGTGGCTACTTTGCTTATCCCTCAGAGAAAGGGAGTGCTAGCTTGAATTTGCCAAAAGATAGATGAAGTGACAATGTAATATAGACCTAGTCACCACGTAATGTAGACCTATGCTCTTGCTTACCTTCTGCCCAGAAACTATCACACTTCCACATCAAAACTTCCAGTTTAGCAGCAGTGAAGTTGTTAGGCACAGCTGGCAGTTGTATAAGATGTGGAGGCACTTTTGTGTGTGCTATCTTTGGATCTGAAAGCATGAGCATGACACAGGGATGCTGGGGCGGTCCCATGGAAGGCAGCTTGGGGTCAGAAATAGGTATGTTTTAGAGTTCTGCTAGGGCTTGACTTAGTAATTGGGCTCTAATGCAAGCTGCACTGCTTGTGGGGTTGAGTTTGTCCATTTGTCCATACTGCTCAGGGGGTCTTGTCAGCTCAGGTTTTGCTAGCTAGAAGTGTCTGCACTCTTGGCTTTATACTGGTGTGGTGGCATAAGTACATGCAGAAAATCTCTTTTGAGAGTCAAAAAAGGGGACATACAGATTTTTGCTTTAGTACTTTTCTTTTTAAATGTCAAACTTTTAAAAAAAAATACCTTGCATTTTATCCTGCACTATTTGGTTTTGTACATACAGTACTGCTTTCGATATGAAAGGAACAATGAGAAAGTTTTGACTAGAAGAATTGATGCTTTTTGAGCATGAGCTGGTCTGTGGTGGTCTCATAGGAATGGAAGTGCCTAGGCAGTGGGAATAGGCAGAACAGGAATGCCATACTGTCAGGTTGCCTTCAGAAGCCACAAGCTTAATGACAGTGGGTGATGGGGTCAGAATAACTGTGTTGTTTCCTCAGAGTGGCTTGGGACTCCAGACTGGTTGGGAGCAGGCAGCGTCAACATATTCAGCTTTGCTTTGATTGGATACCACAACTGTCCTCTAAATTCTGTGAGCCCACTGGACTCACACTACTGACAGCTTCACATTTTGTAATTCTTCCATGTGGGATTAAAGTTTGCCTCTTTACTGATGGCGATGGTGCTACAGAAACCATAGTGGAAAGGCTGGTGAAAAACTTTCAACCTTTGGAGCAGCATTTTGTAAGGCTGAAACGCTTTTGTTCAGCTCTGGAATGTGAACGCCTCCATTGTTGTGCAATACTTGTCATTTCTTAAATAAGCTGTTTTGAAATCTGGGCTTTTTTTTTTAAACATTGGCATGTCTGTTTTGATTTTGCTTTCTCTTCGTGAAATTTGGATAAGCAAAACTGGATTACAGATTGATTGATTTTAGACAAAGTTGAGGTGGTTTGGTTTGGTTTTTTTCCTTAAAAAAAAAAAGGCAAGGAATGATGCAATAAGACAACCGACCTTCACATTAAAGTAATGTTTGTGGTGCAAGGTCAGAATTAGGTTTTGTGCTTTAGAGTATTTTTTTAATGTGCTGATAGGAACTGGGTAAAAGCACGGTGTGCTAAATGCTAATGTTGTTTGCTTACTCTGTTTACTTCTCGATAATTTAGTCTATCAGAGTTCTTTCTAAATGGCATACTTGACTACCAGACTTCTTTTTTCTTTTTAGTTCAGTTGCCTGAAGAAAAAATTGTTTTCATATTATTTGTTGGCTGCAAGAAACCTCTGTGTGAATGGATTATTTCACAGCACAAGAAAGTAATTTTCACATCAACAATTTGATGCAGTGAGTGTAATGTATTGTAATCAAAGAAGAACCTCGTTAATAGTGACATGCTGAAATGTTTCTTCCATTGCTTTATGCTAGTTTCTCTATTAAAAGCCTGCCACATGTTCTGAACTTCATGCCTAAAAGAGCTGACATCATCTTCCTGTGTATATTTGATTAAGCAGTATTATGCAACCATGTCTCAGTGATGTGAGCCTGAGTATTCACCTGTAAAACTCCTGATAAAATAGTCATAGTATGGGTTGATTTAAGAGAGAGAATACAAAGGCAATTCATTCTTGTAACATAGGTAAGGCAAAGGAAAGGATAAGCCGTGCTATATTAAGAGTCATCATTAAGGAAGGAAGGAATATAAGTGTGCTTGTTAAGAAAAGCAGCATAAAGCAATAACATCATGTTAGATTTTTATATTAACAACGATAGTTCAGCATTACTTAGTTACACAAATAATGGATTTAGTTATCTTAACCTGAAGGTTGTCGTGCAGTTTAATAATGCCAAACTTTAATGGAGAAGATTTTGTACTAAAATTTTGTAAAATGTGAAAAACTAATTATCATCCTGCAAACTTGTCAAGTCTAACTTGTCATATCAAACTTGTACCATGATTATTTCTTAACTCAGTTATGCCTGATTGCACTTAAGATTCATCCTAGCTCTGAGTCTAATGAAAGAATTATGTGAAGCATGGATTGCAGAGCCCTGGATTGTAAATATATAGTTACACTATTTGGAGCCAGTTGTCCGTATGAGCGCCAGGACTCAAATGATATGAGTTTGTGTGCTTTTGTTTGTCTGTTCAAACACTTTTTTTGCCATAATCTCTTTTTAAATTTAGAAGGAAGTTGTTGGTTCTGCTTCTTATCGGTTTGGCAAGATAAGAGTCCCCTTCCATTGGGCTTTATATTTTCTGATTGCACACAGGATATCGCAGTAGTGCCTGTGTAATGGCTGTGAGTTGTCTGCCTTTCAAGTCCCTGTACAGCTGGCCATCTTGCAAGGCATTGTGCCATCTGTTCCTACTGCTGCCCGCTCTGCTTCCCACAGGCCTCCTAGTGCAGAAAGAGCCTTGTTGGGCGAGCCTCAATAGAGAACAGCTGTGCTTTAAGAGGGCTGAATGGGATTTAAGTGACTGATGCTGCTGTGTAAGACTTAACAGTTACCCTGTACTGGGAGAAACTGTGCAGTGCACCCCATCAGGTACTCACTGCCTGTGGAAGTTTTTCCATGATTCTTTAATCAGATCTGTTTGAAGTTCATGCAGAATTAGACTCATCAGCTGTGTCTTGTGAGACATTTTTCATAAAGGGCAAGATTCAGTGAAATGTTCTCCGTACATTTGTGTGGCTTTTAGTATGGGGAGTCTTTGAGAATTAATGAATATTCCCTTTTAACTTATGCCAGATGCTTTGTATTCCTTTCTGCCATCTTTTCCCCATCTTGTTCTTCTGCTGCTACTGCAATGATATTGCCCCAGTTAACACCCTTGAATTCTGTTGCAGCACATGGTGAAAGAGAAAGGATTAGAAAATTACCACTACCTGCTTATCTCTATTGATCCAAGCTTATAAAGTGTCACTAGTTCTCTGTAATATATATTATCACACTGTCACTGCTGTTGCCTAGAACAGAATGGCATACATTTGTGGTAGCAGTGCTCTCCTCTTAACAGGTTCTGTGGAAATTACTACTGTAAATATCACTGCTGGAGCATGAAAACAGGGATGAGAAATTGTAGGAAAACTCAGGACACACATTTACATCCTATAAAAGCATTAAGAATGATAGGTCCATTTTTAGTGCATGCTGGAGTATTTTGTGAAGGCATTTACCAGCACAGGAAGGAATAAGGAGCTGTGATACATCAAATGGGTGTCAGTGGTAAGATGAAAGCACAGCCTGATTCCTAGGGACCTGAATTGCTTCTTGGGGCTGTCCTTTGTTTCTGACTCTGTCAAAGTGCATCTTTCTCAAATATTCCAACGAATTCAGAACCTGCTAGAAAGTGTGTTCTAAATTATACAAATAAGTTTTACACTCATAGCTCAAGCTTCTCCAGAACTTGACAGTGGCATGTTATGGGTTACTGCAGACGACCCATGTTCTGCACTCGGTGACTTTGTTACTACAGGATTGGCTTACTATGCTTTTGATACGCAAAATAAGGATTGTAAGGTTATTTGCCTTTCTTAGGACTGAAGTACATAGTACAAGACATATCTATAAAGCACTGTAAAACACCTTTTTCTCCCCCTCCCCGAAGTACTGAGTTTTTCTATGGTAACATAAGAAGAAAATTTTCTCTGTTGAAATGAAAGGATGTTTCGTAAGTCTGTGAGTCTTCAGCTCTAGGATTGGAAAGATGGGTACTGAGTTATCATTGCCGCATTTTCTAGCAAGTATTGCATGTCAGACTGGGCATTTCATCATGAAAGCCTAGTACAAGAGCTGTTGGCCTGCCAGGTCTGTTTCCCTCCCAGTTTAGTAAGAGTAAGCATAAACAACATATGGCTCTTGAGCACTTATTAACATGCGGGTATTCAAGGGGTACCAGCCAGAGTTGTGATAATGGGGAATGCCATGCATTACCCATTCCCTACTATGGGTGGAAGTGGGTCAGCTGGGATGGTGCTCTGCTCTCCTTTGAGCTGCTTGCAATAGTCTATCCCTTCCTTTCCCCCAGCTCTCCTGCCTGGCTTTTCATTGCATTTGGCATGCATCCTGTGGTTCTTGCCCTTCTGTAGAGTTTGGTAATGGGGTGTTTTGGATCAGGAAGATTGGCCACAGCAGGACCTGTTGAGTTTTAGGTGTGGCGCTGCAGGAGAGACTACTGGGAAGCCATGGGAAGACAGCAGTGAGGAACTTGCCTTCAAGGAAGGCTTAAGTGAGTTGAAAGCATTAGCATAAAATCAGGAAGACTGAGTTGGATTACAGTTATTTTCCTTGGGAAGATATTCTGAAGAATAGTAAACAACCCGTTCATAAATTGCAGCAAGGGAGCTTCAGATTAGATACTGGGAAAACCTTTAATATTAAAGGTAGCCGAGTACTGGAGTAGAGAGTTGAGGAGAGTATGAACTTTTTGGGCATCACTGGGGAGCTTTAAGAATACATCTGTCAGGAATGACACTGATGCAGTTGATTCTGACTCTGGAAAAATTGGTTGTCCTCTGGTCCTTGTGATGTTACTGTATCAGGTCAGGAAGGTTTGGTGCAAGAACAATTGAAACTAATTATTTTTAGCTCCAAAACTCTCAGATCTATTTGAAATGTTTCTTAGCAAGACTGGCATAAAGTCTTGTGAGACTGCTTAGTGAAGAGGCAAAACAAGAACATATGACAATTCAATAGAGTAGATGTACAGAATATGGGAAAGTATCAGTAGAACTTGTTGGTTCTGGATGTGAACAGACTGGTCACGGGAATGGAAGAATATGAGTTCTCTGTTGTGTGTGAACACAAAATTGCAAGAGTCATGGTGTAGCTGCTGTGTATTAATTATTTCTCTGAGTTATTGAGAAGCTTTATGAACCTGTACCATTCAGGAGATGCATCACCATCTTCTGTGATGATGGTGAGGACAGACATCTCCCAAGAAGATGCTGCAGGGACAGGCAGACCATGGAGCAGAGCCAATCCAACAGTCTGTGGCCATCAGAACAGTTAGCCTGGCTCTGTCCTCCCAGCTGCATTCTTGCATCTCTTGTGCTTGTCTTGCTCTTCCTTGCTTGTTCAACTGACAGAAAAACAGTCTGTCTAAAAAGGGAAAGTTTTTGTGCCAATTTGATGAGTTAAATTGGCTCACTGAATTGGCAAAAATGAGAAAGAAGAATAATGTGCAGGAGAGATCTACACTCTCTCAGTGGCAGCAAGTGGTTCAACTGTCTTATTTGTCTGCCTGCTATGGTCTAATTTTTGTAACTGACAGCATGGAAATGATCCACTGAAATATTTAATTTCTTAAACATATAATATGCTCTTCAAGTGCAAGGTATAAGTATGTTCCCAAATTCATGGTAGTGCTTGTGGATACTACATGAACAGAAATGACAGCTGTTTTGAAGGAAATTGTTGTGTATATAGCTCACTTTGTACATTTAACACTCAATTGTTGAGCATATCTATCTTGCTTCATGCCCTTCATTTTCAAATAAAACATTTGATTAACATAAAAAAGAAGTAGGAGGGGATTTTCCTATTTTTCATCATTCATTTCCTTTTTCTTGTAGTCTCAGTTGGTTCCTTTGTAGATGTTGAAAAAAGATTGCAAAATACTTCCTGTATAAAAACCTTCAAATTTCACTTGAGTCTTAAAAAATGAATGACTAATAAGACTGCCTGGAAAATCCATTTGTTGTGCCCTTTGAATTCCCAGAAAATAGAAAAACCTAGGAAGTAATGACACAAAGTTTTGGTAATCTGTTAATTTGAGGGTATAAAAGATGTACAGCTCTGAATGCTAAGAGCTAAACATTTGGTGGACTTTTATATTATTATTAATATACAGGATTCTTAAAACATGACAAGAAAATAAGTAGTTTGAGGAAATTACAGAATGACAGAATATAATACATCCTATGATTATACTATTAATCTAGTTTATATTCTCAGTTATAGGCTTGCATTTCTCTAAGTAATTTGGTAATTTTCATTTACTTTGAATAGCTGGGATTTAAGTTTTGAAGAAAAGTCAGTGTAAAGACCTGTTTCCTAGAAAGGGCACTGAGGAAGAGATTTCTCTTTGGTCTTTGTGGCCAGAGAGTTTTCCCAATGATATGACAAATGTGTCTGAATCATCAGTTACAAGTCACTTCCAACCAAAAGGTTAAATGTGTTGGATTTGTAAGCAGTACTTTTCATGATGTCAGTTTTCTGCTGAAACAGATTTGGATGTTGTTTTTTAGTTTTTGACAGTCCTGGTTACCTGTGTATACTGTTGATCGGCCATCGTTTTAAGGATTTTTTGGCATTATAATTGCGTTTCAGAAGCAATCTTTTAATGAATTGGGACTGTATTATGCTAGCTACTTCATATTTCAGTTATTTTCTGGATGAAAATTTAGTGTTATTTAAAAATCCCAAATGAAAAGCCTTTTTATGTATTTAGTTTATTTATTTAAAAATTTTGAGTGAGTTGAACGTTTTATTGAGACATGACTCATTTTTAGCTGTTGAGTATGAAACCATGAATGAAATATAGAGCTAAAGAAGATGCTGAAGGTATGGAGATGTTTTCTGGAGGAAAATGAAATGCACTTAGAATCATTTAAGTCTCCCAAAAGGCAAATAGGGAGCTTAACATTATTTTTGAAGAGGTGACTCAGGAAAGCTGTGTGGTAATCATTACTTTTGGCAACGTGCAAGACTGATTTGACTTTTGTGTGCAGTTTTTTTCAGGGGCAGACCTGGGGCAGTTAAGGTCCCATCTGCAAAAGAGCCCCTGAAATTACAGTAGGGAAATGAGAGGACAGAATGAGCAAGTCAATAAGTTACAGCAATTGGGGTTTGAAAGAGAGAAGCAAATCCCCATTGGCTGTCCCATGTGGCATAATTTGGGAATGATAACCAAAGAAAAGAAACAGGATTACTGCTGACACTGGCGAAACTGAATGTTCTTTACAATAGGCTAGCATGTATTAAATTGGACTTCATTTTGAAGACTAAGTGGAGTGCTTAAAAACATTTACAGAGAAAGTGATTTTCACCTTTTATTATCTATTATTTGTCAGCTGATATGAGAGAGTTCTTTTTCCATTATATCCTTGTGAAACAAGTGATTATTATTATTATTATTTCATCCGTATTACAGAACCCCAAACTATACCTAGTGGGATGCAGATGTCATTCTTTCTCATCAATCCTCTTTATTAAAAAGAGGTGGGGGAAAAAATCAAAGCAATCCTTGCATTAAAAAAGTAAGCATATTCCTCTTTCTTCTGGTGAATAGCAAGTCTGGGGATGTGCTCTGTGGATTATAGATAGTCATTCTGTCAGGGGCAACGTATGAAAGTTGCCTGTGCCCTGCAGTGGTTTATGTGTTGTCTCAAACTTACCTCTCTTCTGTTTTTTTCCAGGAAATGATCCGAGTTGGTGTTATGATGTTGAAAGCCAATGGAGAACTTCATAAAGGACAGGTTTGTCTGGTTTTTCTATTTATTCAGTGAATTAATGTGCAGTGAAACAAAGTCTGCATGCAGATGCAAATATGTCATTTTGTCTGACGTCAGTTGGTATGAAGTGTGTTCCTCTGAGTGCAGAATTGCAGGATAGGGCCAGGAACCATACACTCATTCTGTCTGTCTTTCTTTCAGGTTCTTTTTAATATCACCTATGTTAATGGACAGGTATATGTAAATGATTTTCCTATGAAAAGCGGAGTTGCCCACATAACATGTCAAACAGTAATATGTGAGTATTCTCTTTTCCTTTTTTCCTTTTTTTTGTTTGTTTGTTTTTTGTTTTCCTCCTTCCCCCTGGGTATTTGGTTTCCCTGTTATCTAGTAACCAAGACTTACAATGACTGTGTGTTCTGTACTCTGCATATCTGAGCATTGTGGAAGCATTATATATTTTAAGTGTACATATATAACAATAATTTCCCAAGGTAGGACAATATTGGTATTAAAATGGGTCAAAAAAATCTTACTGCCTTGTTCTCAAGTTACATTAATATGCTCATATGGAAATGGTCTAATCTGAAATCTGGACTCTGCCTGTCTTTTCAAGAGAGTGTTTTGCACAATAAGCTAGACAATGTAAACAGAAGGATGCGACTCCACCCTGCTAATTGCTGTGTCCCTAGGTTGGCTGGCATATATCCAGAAGGAGATGCAGTAACAAAACTATGAATTGTTGTTGGGAAGATTTTTTAATGATCTCACTTCTGTGTCTCTTGAACAAAAAAGTTTCTGCTGGACAGGATACGATAGCACAAATACTGCAGTTTTGCTAGTGTCCTGCAGTGGTTAGTGACTTTGAATTATCTTGAAACTTCTGTTTTTCCACTGACTCAATGCTACGCTTTTTGTGAAAGACCAGAAAGTATTGTGATTTTTTTGGAGATGCACAGAGTATACTGTATAATTAATTAAACAAGGACCATTATGCTCATTTGATGTTAGCTTCTGTTGTATTCAGAACAATCTCCTGATGGATCAGGTGCAGTCAATCTCTAGCATGGTTTCTGAGGTCATCCTCATCAGACATTTACTTACAGAGCACTAATGCTTTTTCAAATTGCTTCTCTGAGCCATGACCTTGTTGCTTAAACCCTTCTTTCCCAAGAACAATCAGTTATTAATTTGACACTAATTCTTTTCTGGAGAGGGACAGCAGTAATCAATTTCTCTTTTTCTGAGATAGTTATGTTCCTATTGCTTCTATTTTTTTCTATCCATGGGTAAAAAGCCATGGCAAAATGTCATTTGCATGCAAAATAATTCACTCCAGAAAAAAAATAGATGTGATTTTATTGACTAATTCTGAGAACTCCTGAGCACTCTCCTGTAGTTCCTATTAATTTCCCAAATCATATTTGTGTAGCTTGCAGTGACTACAATTAAGAATGTGAATCTGAAACAGTGAGGAAAATACTGATTTGACCTGGGAGCTAGGAACCTGGAACTCTCTATCTCTGTGTTTGGGTCTGAGTCCTCAGTACAGTACCTGTCTCTGTTACTTGTAATGTAATATTTATACTATTTACTTACTAAATCCTTGACAACAGATTCAGGTAGTGTTTGTAAAACGCTAAAGACACACCAGGATACTTGCTAATACAGGGGGGAAAATACTCCTGAATATATATAAAAATGAAACTTGAGCTTAATTGTCATGTTTTTGAATACTAGAGGCCAAATATTGTGAATGGCATTGTTTTGACATCATTGTCAGATATCCCTGTATCTCCATCTGAAGTTCCCACAAATGTCAATTTTGGAAGTGTAGCTGTCACTCCTGTTGAATATAGTAGTGATTAAGCAGCCTGACACTTGAAAGGCTGGGACCACACGGAGCTTCAGCTACTTGGCATCTTAGGGGCTTTTGTCCTTTAATGTGTGCTTGCTGCTCTAAGACAGAAGACATTCAGTAACTAGGTTAGTGCTTTGGCTCACTATAGGGAACCTTTCTCTTCCTCTCCATCTGCCTCTTTTAACTTTTGCAACAGAAGATATTGCTAAATGATGCCATAAAGTATTTTTCTATATTTAAAATAAGCAAAATACCTTTACGAGGACAGGGATTGTAGCATCAAAGTAATGAACACACTGAGTTGTTACTGTGAGACTGAGAAACTAGTCCAGCCTTACCACAAATTCCCTCACAGCATCAGCACTGCAAGTGAGACCCACACACTCAGCGTTAGTGGCTTAGCAGTGCGTGCCAGTTTACTCTCAGTGCATGTACCTTGCTATCTGCTTGCTGGAAAGATCTGTCATCTCCACCCTTCCACTTCTCCAGCACTTCAGCTCTAGCATGCCCCCACCGTAATAGAGCTGTGGTAGTTGGGAGAGGGATACTAAGTCTATGCAGAAACCACCAGGGTAGAAAGGCAGTTCTGTGTGCACTTGTGGAATATTAGGTTGTTGAAATAGCTGAAAGTCTTTGGGTAGGAAGAAGGCTTGAGGTTTCACCAGTCACATATGAAAACAGAGAGAGGGACAGGCAAATATATATGAGGGAACTCATCTTGTGTGTGTAGATGCAGTGTGCCTGGAAAAGAGCGTGTTTGTTTCTGTATTGAGAGGAAGGGCAATGTTATGCAAATCAGGATGTTTACACAGGTGGCTGGTTGGACTGGGGCATTACTCTTATGAACTCCTTTGGACAACTGAAATGCGAATGCAGCAATAGTCAAGCCAAAGAGCACTGCTTAGAGTGCTTAAGTGCAAACCTCAAAGGCAGGGATATGACATGGTTTGCAAGCTCCCTCAGTCAGAGGATCTTACAGCTCTGCTGTTGTCTGATATATCACGAGACCTGCTCTGAGTTTGATTTGGTGATATACTGGTAAAAAAATCTTGGCATCTGTTTTACCTGTTGTCCAGATCGCTACTGCTTATAACAGTTGCTAGTGGAAGTGTTAAGGACTTCAGCATAGTACAGGTTTCTGTACCGCAGTTCTGGCATCTCAGGTTTGATGCTGGTGGTCCTCTGACCTTTCCATTCAGGTGCTGTATGTGCAAAGACATCTATCTCCCAGTTGTAACTCTTTTCCCTGTGGCTGTGTACTGCTTTCTAGTTGGGGTGGTTTCTCTTTGCAAATCGTGATATTGTGTGTTAACAGTGGAGAATGGAAACTTGGATAACTTACCAGATCAGCAGCGCCTGGGAACCGTCAGTGTTCGCATCATGGTCCATGAGTGGCCTTTGGCATCCAGTTCTGATTTGCAGCTGATTGTTGTTCAGGAGGAAGTGACAGAAATTGATGGAAAACAGGTAAAAAAAACCCTTGTTGCAACATTCTGCTTGTTTTTAATTTAGGAGAGGCAAGTTTTACCAAGGATTAAAAGGTCTACGTGTATCTGTCTGGTGATTAGAACACAAAGTATATAACTAAAGTTAGCTACCACACTGTATGACTATTGAAGGAGATAATAGCAAAGTTGGCAGTATAATAGAGGGCATGTTTCATGAGAAGGCTTCAAATTTTAATGCTTCTATTCATATTTTAATGATTATCGTTAACTGTATCCCATGGTCTTTCAACATGACTTGATTTAAAAAATAATGTAAAAAACAAACCAAAGGGGCATGGGGTTGTTTTGAGTCCTGAGGTTTTCCCATTGTTTATTCCAAGGTAACAAATAGTTTCAAGCATGTACCATAGGGAACAGTTTGCAGCAGCAGATTCTTACGGTAGGTGGGCTTGCTGTGAAAGCCCCCAACACCTGAGAACTTAGCTTTAGAATACTTTACATGTACAGTAAAATCCATATTCATTATCAAGATTGAAACTGAGATGAACAAACACCTCCCCCCCAATTCTAACTGTATTTGCACAAATATCAGTGAATATGAGAGGTTACAACTCTAGCTGAGAGTGAAATGTGCAGAACTGAGCTCTCAAAATCACTTGTAAGCTATAGTTAATTTACTAGCCAAAGAGGTTCTGTAGAGAAGATCCAGCTGCTGAAGACAGCAGCAGTGTCATATTTTTGTTCCTGTACAAGTCTGCATCTTACATGTGGCCAGGCTTTTTTGAAGCTGGCTTATGTTCTACTGCCTTTTTTTTTTAAAGGATAATGATGATAATACCATCGATCCTTAATTAATTGCATGCTCATCACGTAGTACTTTTTATGGGGACCTGTATGATTTCAAAGTTTTACTCTTAATGAAAAACCCCACTGAAAGGTCTGTAGCTTTTATAATGAGGTGTTTATCCCACTGGTAGAAGCCTGATATATATCCTGGTTTGATTCAGTTGTTACACAGTAGTGGTGTTGTATTTCAGATCTCAAATTAGACATCACAACGCATTTCAGATTCTCATAGGGACCTGGTAAAAACAACAAGAAAGCTAATGCTCTTTCCTTAATTATTCCTTTAAGTCAAAAGCAGTCTCCCATGAGCACAGAGTAAAGGAGCAGAATCACCTCCCTCACTCACCCTGCTGTCCACACTGCTTTTGATGCAGTTCAGGATACAGTTGGCCTTCTGGGCTTCACATGCACATTGCTGGCTCAATGAGCTTTTCATCCACCAACCCCCCAAGTCCTTCAGTTGTGCTTGGGGTTACACTGACTCAAGTGCAGGAGACTGCACTTGGCCTTGTTGAACTCCATGAGGTTCACACAGGCCGCTCTGTCAAATCTGTTCAGGTCCCCCTGGATGCCATCCCTTTCTTCCAGTGTGTTGACTGCACCACAGAGCTTGGGGTCATGGAAAATCCTGTGGAGGGTACACTCCATCCCATTGCCCATGTCACTGACAAAGATGTTAAAAAGCAGCAGTCTTTGAGTGTGAACATACAGCCAATTCCTAAGCCAGTGAGTGGTCCATCTGTCAAATCCACGTCTCTCTAGTTCAGAGACAAGGCTGTCAAGCAGGGCAAATGCTGTCAAATGCTGTGACACTTTGCTTTCAGTTGTTGAAAGAAGGAACATCAGTGTAAAAGCAGAAATGCCAGCCTTTCCTCAGCAAGTGCTTTCACTACATACTTGAGTTTTCCATGCCCTAAAATGCCTCCCTAAGAGAGGATGGTATTGAACTGTGTAAGACTTGGTTACAAGCCCGAGGAGTCACTACCACGTGCTTTTGCAAGGAGAGACAGCCGGTCTGTTCACTGTATTTTCTAATGTGGTACAGTGTACAGAAGTGTGGTATGTAAAAACAAAGAATATTAATTTATGTTAAAACAGCCCTATGTCTACATCTTAATGGCTTGGAGTTTTCTGTGGTATATTGGTGTTCTTTGCCAGCCTGCTTCAGTCTTACTTTAAACTCAGTAATATCAACATGTTTACATCTCTTGCAGGTTCAGCAAGAAGAAGTAACAGAAATAGATATTTTAGTAAAGGACCTGAGAGTACTTAGACATTCAAACTACACTGTCCCTTTGAAAGAGAGCATGCTGTATTCCATCCCAAGGGACAATGACATGTTATTTACACTGCCCAACCTCTCAGGAAAAGGTATCTCTCTCAGCTGTTATGTAATATTTTCATCCATAGTTGATGTATTGCTTTACAGGGGTAAAAGAACATCATTATTCCCATGTTTTATATAGCAAAACAGTTTCTTCATTAACAGGAAAGTGTTTTATGTGGCTTGATTTTTATTTTTTAAAACACCTAAATTCAACTCTTCTACATTCTAGGTATTTTGTTTGTTTATTTTCAGGTCTGTTCCCCTTTGAAGCACTTGATACTTGGCAATCTGCAATCCAGACATCTGACAGGAATAAATTTCTCTCTCAGATCTGTGATGGAAGTTTCTCTAAAGCCCCCCCTTTTTCCTGAGAATGAAAAAGAAAACTAGAGGAAATACCTGTCTGGGTCATTTCCAAAGCAGAGGATAGTTTTGTTAGACTTAAAAGCAAGAGAAATTATTTGATGCCTTAATCTTATTTATTTTGTTTAATCAAAAACTCTCAAGGATTTAATCGGAGATGAATCTTTTGATCTAGTTCATCACTTTTTAATCTGACTACAGCTGAAATTTGCAGCGAAGGGCATAGCTAAAGGCTGCTTCTGCTTCTTACCAAGTTCACTACTCAAGTTGACAAAAAAAGGGAAAAGTCTTCTGTGTTCTTGCTGTGTGTGAGAAATACGAAACATCTTTGTTTACCTGAATAGTGAGTCAAATAAAAAGAAAACTCTCCACTAAATCTATCTTTTCTTCTTCAGATACTCAAGACCCACTGCAAACTACCAGTCAGTACCTCATCCGGCAAGTAGAAACTACAGTAGATGAAGAGACATTACCTGTCAAGTTACCAGAGACCCCTCTTAGGACAGAACCTCCATCTTCTTACAAGGTACTTTTGTTGTTTGTCTGCTTCTTTAATTATTAGTATATACCTGTAAAGAGAGCAAACTGCTAAGATGAATGGACTTTTACAGACATACTCTGGGAACCTTAAAAAAAACCCTGAACAACTTCTTAAATGACCCTTCAGCAGTGACAAACTGTTGGAATTTTTTACTCCAGCAGGAATCAAATGGGCTTCTAAATCCTGCGGTGTTCTGACCTCACAGATCCTTCATGATAGTCAGTTGTGATATTTGCATTATACCAAGCTAAACATTTATGACAATTTCAGATATTGCTTAGCTTTAAATTATATCGGTTTTTTGCTGACTCTGCTCAAGTGCTTACCCCTCTGAGAGCTGGGCCATTGGTCTCCCCTGTTTTAAGAAGCACTGTAACAGCTTGAGAAGTTTCAGTTTCAGCTCAAGTAACCATGGGCTTGGTGGCCTCCTCTGTGGCCGAAACAAACATAAACTCCTGCTGAGGCAGGAAGGCCGAAATGGTAGCCTGAAAGTTAGATAGGGTAGAGAAGGTGCTACCCCTCTCCTAGGCTGTCATAACCCTTTCCCTGCTGTGCACTGTATCATAGCTCTCTGTGCCCAAGCAGCTCCCCCTTTGCCTTCTCTGTTTAAATGTCCTTTGTTTTCCAAAGTGGCCTCTCCTCTTCTAGGAGAAGCAGAGAAATAAACCTTCACCTGTTCCAAACTTTGAAGAAGATCCAAGTCACCAGTCAATTCCATGCTGCTTTTACATATAAAGATACATAAATTAAAGTAAAACTGTCACCATGAAACTACATCTTATCACCAGTAGCTAGAAAACCAGCACATGCTTTGTTTTGCGACCTGTCTTTTTATTTTTACCTCTTTGACTGTAGGTGATGTGCCAGTGGGTAGAAGACTTGAGAAAAGGGTTGTGTAAATTCTGGTTCCGATCTTTACCCATCTTGTTTAATTTCATGGAAGTCATTGTAGTTGGAATTGTTGGAGCAGCTCTTATTATCAAAGTCTTAAAGGTGATTCTCCCTTCCTGTGAAAACAAGTAAGTAATTTTTCCTATTTTTTTTTTTATGTGATGAAGGCAAAATGTTAACTGAAAAAATCTTTCAAGAAGCAGCCCCATTCTGTAGGAAGGTGGTAGCAACAATTCGGTGTAAAAGCTACCGGTAACCTTCCATTCCAAGTGAACTTTTGATACACAGGCATTTCAGAGAAACATGGGAAAGTATTTCATTGGAAATGAAACTAAGCATATAGAGTCTACACTGCTGACATTTCAGATGTAGAATCTGAGTGAAGGGACCTCTCAGAAACAAGAGCATATTTTGGAAACAATTTTCATTCTATTTTTATAAAAGAGGTGTTATGAGGGTAATACTTGATGCATTGGTTTAAACTAAGTTTCAGGACTTTAAGAGTAAATCTTAATTTTTAGAATACAGAATTGTTGTGTATATTGTTTTCTAATGCCAGGTAATCTTACCTTTCAGAGGCATCCTTCTCCTGGATCAAGTCAGCTTTGTACCTGTGACTGCCATCAGCCTGCCTTCAGATCTTCCAGACAGGAAAAATAATTTAGATGAGAAAGCATGCACTTAATACTCTATTTACTTTGGAGTTACTGGTTTTAAAAAACACATTTTTGGTTGACCTGAAATTTGGCACTTGGTCTTAATTGTTTGTTTGTTTCCTACTAAGAGAACTAAGTCAGTTGATTAGTTGATAAAGGGCCACTCAGGCCAAGGCCCAAAGCTGACTTCCTTGTGCCTCTCCATAAACAAGCATCCTTTTCAGAAGCTTCAAAATAGAACAGCTTTCCACCCTGAGGGCTTACCCTTGGTTTTAACTTCTGTGAAGTCATTTTTCCACACTTCAGACAGGATGCTGCTGCCTTCATGCCCAGAGATAGACCAGGTCAGCTGTCCTGACTAGCGAGATGATGAAATTCAGGGTGTCCCTAAGTCTGCAGGTAGCATTCTTCAGAAAAGGATGAGGGAGTATTGCAAACATCAGCTGTGCCAAAAGCCTAAGCAAAGCTGCGCAACCTGGATCAGTCTCATAGGGTTGAGTGTGCCTTGCAAGGAAGATACCACTAACCCAACATTTGTGTTAATTAAGAAATGTGACATTTTATATATGCAAAACAAAAGTTAAAAAGGCAGATTTATATTTCAAGCACTTTACATTTTTGTGGTCCCTTCCACTCATAAAAAGTGTTAGCAGTTGTAACCAGAGTGCTTTTTATATCTGTGACAGCAGTGCTATGTGAAGTCCCACAAGAAAAATGAATTCTGCGAAATTCTACAGAAATACTGGCTTACTATTGCTAAGTAGGCCCAATCTGCCCATGCCAGTTTGTACTGTTAACATTTTTCAAATAAACATTTAAATTGTTTATTACACAGTGTTCATGTGTGCATCTATAGTTACATAAAACAGCAGTTTGTTTCATTGTTTTTAGTAACTAAAATTGTTTGTCAGAATAATGACTAGGAAAAAAACTGAACAGCAATCACTACCTGGCACTGGACTGAGTACAGTTATCATTTGAGTGATCAGAATTACCCATGGTCAGCAGATTTCTCCCCCCTCCTCCTACCTTAAGGAAACATAAGTTTAATGGGATCCAAGTTATTCAGATGCTGGTCCTTGCAGCTGGTCTGTGACTATAACAAATTGCATTGTCTCACTAAATCGACAGCACTGCAGTGATAGAAGGAACATTTCTAACACCGACTTGCCTTGCAAGAAAACAAACCAAAACTCGCCACCCAGCAGTGCAGTGTGGTACATGTCAGCACAAGGTAACAGGGACACTGCTCAAGCTTCCCTTTGTTTTTTAATTTTATTTTTTGTTTTAGCACCTTTAGGGTGGCAGAGGGGTTGTCATCCATGGCTAAGACTAGCACAGGAATGGTGACTGCACAGACAAAAGCCACTCTTCAAACAGTTGTAGAGAGACTTCCCTGCATGTGGAAATTCACATTCCTTACACTTTATGAACACAGCCCTGGCCCCTTAATTAGCACAGTTCAAGTAGAAGTGATGTATAAGGTTGAAGGTAGCTTCTTCAGGGTTTAAAGAACAGGATGGAAAAGAAACACAATAGCTCTTCCTTAGTGCACAAACGCCGTATGAATTGCACTGCAGATGGCAATCTGGCAGCTGTTTGCATGTGCTCTTTGCATCCCTCCTTATGAAACTGTAAACCAAGCACCTGCACAGTAACAAGGAGATTTAACTCTTCTAAACAGCTGCAACAAATGAGTAGTTAAGGCTGAAAAAGTGCTGGCACTGCTTCACAACTTGGCTTATTTCCATGAGCTCAGTAATCCTCTTCAGTATGGTGTTCTAGAAAGTTACAACGGACGAGGAAAGAAGTATTACCATCAGGTAATGAAATTGTAAAAATAATGCAAATCTTGAACACAGTAACGGCCAAAGTTACTGTTTTACAGAGCTGGAGTTACCAAGTCTTAAAAACAGTTAAAACAGTTGTGTTTCTGCTTTAGCACGCGCATGGATTTCCCAAATTCTGAGAGTCGTGTACCTTTCAGAGGAGTGCTACTTTCAGCTGGGACCTCTCTGAACTATTCCATAAATCAATTTAAAAACCACCTTATGCAACTAACACAGTTAGGAAAGGCCAACTGTCCTACATGCCAGTCATGGTAGGTCTCATTTTCCCAGGACATGAACCGGTAAGGATTCAAGTGCTCTCTAGGGAAAACAAGGTAGGGGGACAGGGAACTGAAAAAAAAACCAAAAAACCCCCACCCAAGTATCAAAAAAACCCCCTTTCAGTCTAAGTGGCCCCTTACTGGACTGCTTCCAAGGACAAAAGCTTGCCTCCCCTCCCTTTTTACCTGGGGGACAGATTGAGTATTTTTGTTTCCTTGCAATGAATTATGAAATTTCCTGCAACACAGCTGACACATCCACTCTCATTCTAACATACAAACAGAAAAATGAGTATTAAGAGAACCCCCTTCTTCAAAATACCGCGTCATTTTCTTAACTCTGGCACATAGGGCTATCCATTTGAAATTAAGGAAGTATGTTTTCCACTTTGGAAATGGAAGCCTGTAAATGCACACACTTGTATCCTTACCTGAACTTCTTCATTTCTGGGTTCATCATGCCAGGTTCGCTCAGGGATGCAGAAGCTCTCACAAAAGCCATGTTTTACTAGAGCATCTCATCACAGACACTACTGTAAATCCCTTTTCACTGTGTCCAGATGTCACTCACAACATAGTGATGAATTTTAGGGACATAAGACGTTCCTAACAAAGACAGTTGTGTAACTGCCATTGAGACAGACTTGCTTCCTACTCAAACTGCAACTTTTCATTACCACTTGTCCTTCTCATCTGCCTTGCAGCATCTAAAGAGACACATGAGCAGAAATTCCACAGCCAGCTTTGTATAGCATGTATCTACCAGCTGAAACAAGCCTAGACCTCTTTGATTCATGAAAAAGCATAAAGTTTACCTGTAAGCAGAACTACAGCTGGCTGCTGTGGGAGGAGCTAGCAAGAAGTGTTTCCAAAATAGCTGATGGATAGAAATTACAGGTGTTTTAGTTACAATTACCACTTGTTGAGGAAAAAAAATAAAATTACTACCTAGATGGTCACTTTAGAATCATTCTCAGAGAACTGCTTCTACATTCCACTTGTAATGAGAAAAGCCAATTTAGATTTTATATCAAATGTTGTCAGGGTTATCAGTTGAGCACAAATTTAACACCTGCTGCCTTATCAGAACAGCCTTACCAGAATAAAGGTGTAAGCCAGGACCCAACCTACCAGTCTAGAGTTCTGACACATTACTAATACAGTCAAGGAAGAAAAACATATTTCAGAATTAATGCCAAAATATTTTCTTTTAATACTTACAAGGAGCCTACATATTTCAGTATCACTGCTGGCCACACAGTAATCAGCTTACACTGGCTGGATGTATTATAATACCTTTAACAAATACTGTAAACCTACAACCACATCTCAGCCTTTGCACAGGTTCTTTGTTAATACATCTAGAAATGGTTTTAAGGGCAGAATTCTCCAAGATCACTTAGGAGAACCATCCCTGTAACCATCTTGTTCTCCCCGTTTTCTAGCTCTCAGCATCCCTATTCATTTAGCAGGGCTAGTTTGGGTTGGTGTTTTTTTGGGGTTTTTTTTGTGTAATAGCAATTTTTCAAGAGTAAATACTCTGATACAAGAGTTCTAGTATTAAATTTGAGTAATTTTAAAATCTTGAAAATCAAAGTATATACCATCAGCATTTGAGAAAAATGGGTGTCTTGTGAGCTAGTTCAAAGAGAGCTAGACAGAAACTGCATTTAAAAAAAAATTTATTGAGACATCTGTTGCTCTTAAATTACAAAAGTTAAAAAGAGTACGCAGTGCACTGACACACCACTGATTACTTCTAAAGCTGTTTTAAGACGTAAGGTGGCTTCTTCAAGAGAAGACAACTCAACATGATCCAAATTCAGTTATCCATTTCTCATATTTCTCAATGTCCGCAGCAGATACAGATTTAGAAACTTTCTTCAAAGCTATTTCAAAGTCTTCCATAGTTGTTGGCATGTGCATTTCATCTCGGGGAAGATTTCTTATTTCTTCTGGTGTCAAGCCTTCAATACGCCTTCTCATAGCCATCAATGATGCATCTCTACTCAGGAGGGTAAGAAATAAAAATAAATCGTTACTCAACACAGGATGGTGAGTTCAGTTCTCTGAAAGGCTCAACATACCATTCCAGTTAAGGTGCTGCATTCAAAAATATAAAGTATAGAATTGTAAACTTTTATAGGAAGATCTCCAAGTGCTTGTACAAGCTACGATACCATGCTATCCACGTTTTTCAGACATGAGTTTATCCTCACTGGATGTCTTAACACCTACTACTCACAGCCTAGGCAAAAAGGTGAAGATTAACCAGTTTATCTAATGTCACTACATGCCTATGATGTAGCTGCTGTTTATAGTATTTTTAAACAGGAACAGAGCAAAGTAACAACTTCACTCCTAGATACAGGAGGAGTAGCTGGAGTGTTCTGAACGTTTCCTGGTTTGAACAGGAATCCCACTTCAAAGACAGAATTCTGAGTCAACAATATCTACCCTCCAACCTGTACACTCACAGCTAAACATTAAACAACGAAATCTGTTCTGTCTGTAGCCTCTCAAACTTCTGGCCTCAATGAGCACCAAGGGTTTTTACAGATGTGCCATTTTCTTTCTGCATTAGGTTTGACTGCATTTAGATTTCTAGTAGAAAGCCTAGTAACAGCAAGTGATGAGCTGGAGAGGTGATAAATAGGTAACACTGGGAGACTCAAATTCCTGCCAAGTTCATCATTATATAGCTTATAATAATGAAAAAATTGCTGCTTATTTGTCTAGCAGTAAAAAAGATGGAAGGGTAATCCCGGTGATACAGCAACAGGGTATCTCATTGTTTTAGTAGGTGAGAATCCAAAGATCAAAAACTTACATATTGTGTTCTAGGAGGATTTACAAAGATGGTTTCATCATATTCTGTTTCAGCACCAACCCCTCCCCCTAAAGGAAGTCATAACTAACAGACCTCATGAACATACTAATTGTTAACTAATAAATTAAAATGCATAATACAGGAACTAGAATATCAGAACAACCCCAAAAGGTTGCCTTGTTGAACTCCATCTTAGCCAAATATCACCATGCTTTGCTGTTGTAATATCATTTGTGAACTAAAAGCCACTGTTACACAATGGTGTGGGGGAGCATTCCATGCATCTCATTTGCTTCCATACAGCGGTTAAAAAAACCCAAAATCTTGCAAAAACAATCCAAGCAACCAAACCGAAAAGCCCACTATACCTCAACGCCCCCACGAAACTGAAGTGCACCTGCCACCACTTCCTTCTGTAAAATCATTTTATCGACAGTCATTCCAACATGAACTCTTGGTGCTTTATCAAACACACTCTTTGGGCCTGGAGAAGCACCAAAACAGCCACCCACTGGAAGACGCAGAAGGGGCCAGTTCTGTTCAAAAGGCCTTTCAGCATTCACAGTCTGCTCAAAACAATGACTCAAAGACAATTCATACTCAATCTAATATGCAATTTAGATGCATTTTGTAATTCCTGAATGTCATTTTAAAATACAGTTTCACCTTCATTTCCCATGGTTATATGCTGACCGTTGGGAACTGTACTGTAACCTCTGGCTGGTTTTCACTCTGGGTCAGCAAACTTTGAATTTCACCTCAATTTCTTTAAGATGGGAGAGTAATTTCAGTAAACCAGACTTCTTGGTCCAATTTTTCTTTAGTTTTGCTCGTGGCACTCACAAGACTCTCATAGTCTACAGGTTTGAACTGCACTATGCTTATATATTGTGAGTCTGAACCATACAAAAGCACTTTTAAATTAGCTGTATGTCCTTCTGACTCAATGTTAATGAAACAATCATATCCAAGAGCCGTTTCTCGTGACACCATGAAAAAAGTTACTTCCTTGGTGATTTCAAATCATGTGACTCCAAACCCCAGTTCATCTGGATTTCTGCTTGCTGCCACCTCAGTTATTACTTAGGAAACTGCCACAAATTAAAGACTTGGGCGTTTCTTTGTGGTTTTTTTATGCTTGTTTGCGTTTGTTTAATAATATTTGTACAAAAGGACTTTGGTTAAAAAAAAAATCAGAAGTAACAGTGTGCGCATAAATTTATACATACGAAATTCACTGAAAAACATGACAAGTATTATGACTTTTAAACAAGTGTATTGATATTCAGTGTAAAATTAATCACAAACAACAAACACTAAACAGACTGGAGGAAACAAAGTGCAACTAAAAAGTACAAAGCAGCAGACCAAACCCTTTTATGACACAAACCCATTAGCACAAGCTCCTCTCAGAGCACAACCGACACCAAGACTGATCCAAAAAACACCACAAATTCATCTCACAAATCTACAAATGAAACAAATCTGCACAACACAGATTCAGAGCAACTAACATACCATTCTTTTCCCAGACACTGTGCAAGGTTTGTTCAGGAAGCCATACTGAGGCTCCAAACTCTTAGTTCAGCCTTAGGCAACCCTGCTGATAGCGCCTTTGGTGGCAATTTTGCATACAGGCTACGTGCATTCATCCCTGTGGCACAGCATATTGTCCTCTCAGCTGTGCTGACACACGTTTGCAGAGCTTTATTAGGAATCTAGGCAAGAAATGGATCCACATTTGAGGAAGTAATGAGAAGGTGTTTTCAATCCAGAACAGTTCGCTCATCCTGTTCAAAGTACAACTCCAGAAAAGTTGGGTGGCTGTTTAAAGGCTTAAAACTCTGTCTCTAAACAGTTTTATTAGGCCTTTTTGGGCTTCAGTGGCACAACTAGGAAATCAAGCCTTGCCGTGCCACACTTTGGTGCTACCTCCAAACCCTGAAAGCATTATTACACAGGTGCTTGTCAGATGAAAACAACAACTTAAAAAACTTCACTTCTCTGTCCCTTACTGGCAATTCCATAATTTCCCACTGCTGCAATTGTCCCAGTGCAAGTCTTTGGATGTAAACCAGATGACTGAAGATCAATCCTTTCCAATTTTTGAAAGAAAATATAGAGGAAGGGTTAAAAGGTACTTTTAGTCAATTATTTCAGCAACCTAGGTTAGAGAACAGGCTCAGAAATGATTGTACGCCAACAGTATGGAGGAGAAGGAAAAATGGAGGAGGTAGCAGAAAACTTAAGGCAGCCTCATCACAAAAGCCACTGTGCTGAGTACACAGCTCCTGTACAACACCTTTTCTGTCATGAAGGAAGAGCGCTCCATGTTTTTACTTTAGTTACTCTGGCTGCTGCCACTGTCTCCTCTCTACACATGGATTTCTGCAGAAGTGTAACCCCAGCAGAAAGACTGCAACTCTACAAGTTAGTTTACCATCCTGTGGATATTCCCCATGCAAGGAATTTAGCCTACATGAAAGAATGTGAAATTTTACTGAAATCGTAGCTTGAGATTACTGTGTTGCAACTGACTGCTCTTCAAAAAAGGAAATTTAGGTAAATATTAATACAGTATTTCACCTTTCAGCCATACATAAAAGACATCTTACAGTCCATTTCTATCCAACAGCTTTAACCACATAAACTGGTTACCTTACACAGTTTTCTCGCAGTTTGTAGCGGCAGTAACAAATGATGCAATGCTAACTTACCTGCACACATTGGTGATGTCTGCACCTGAATAACCCTCCATTTTCTCAGCTATGTTTGCAAGGTCAACATCGTCAGCCAGTTCCAACTCTCGCAGATTTATTTTTAGGAGTTCCTCTCTACCTTTTGCTAATCAAAGAAAACAAAATTGAGACTATATAATTTGCTTTCTGAAGATAAATAATAAATTGAAGAGGGAACAGAGGGAAGAATGAGAAAAGGGACACTGTATGTGCTACAAAGGTAAATGCCCATGTTTCGATTTCACCTGATTCTGAATCCCTACATGAATTTGCATACATGTACCAATTAGATTTTTAAACCAGGCAATCAAAACTAAAGGAACATTGATAAGGTTTATTTTAGTATTTTTAACCACTCCTCTGCCCAAGTCTTCATACCTGATGGTAAAGGAATGTAAATTCTCTTTTCTAGTCTCCGTCTTAGGGCTTCATCAATATCCCAAGGAAAATTAGTAGCAGCAAGTACCATGACCATCTTAGAAGGATCATCATTTTCAGTCGCCCCTCCGACACCTGCAATGGAGAAAAGAGGAAGTAAAACATACATGTTTTCTGAAATTTTCTACGGAGTGAATAGTATCCACTTTTCGGTTGCTACTTCCCTTCTCTCTGCTCTCCAGAGTAAAAAAAGGATGCCTCTATAACAACTTTGCACTGTATTACCTACTTTTAAGTTTGTTGATTTATTAAATATTAACCAAATGGCTGTAATGAACTCAGTGTTTTAAAATTAAAACTTTCCCAAACCACTTCTATAAAAAAGTCCTCATTTTTTATCTTTATGAGAAAAAGAGATCCCAAAGAAGTTAAGTAACGATTGCCTTTGAAGTTTAAATTAGAACAGGTAACACTTTTTAACTGGTTTTGAAGTGAGTGATATGCTAGGCAAAGCCTGAGAGAAGCAGTTAATACTTTTTTTTTCTTCTGCCATTTTAAAATCTTGTATTTTCCACTGAATCACTAATACAAGGTCATAGCTCAGAGGCTAAAAGATTGTTACATAATTTTTCCTTCCACACTGACAGTTGGAGTAGTGCACTTGTAACTCTTTGCCCCAATCTTAAAACCTGCTTCTGAAGAAGGAAGTTTTAAATGTTTTTGGTTGGTTAGTTTTTTTGGGGTTTTTTCTGTCTCTCAATTTTCCTCCAGTCCAGCACTTCCCAGTGATTAGGTTATTTACCATCCATTTGAACCAGCAGTTCTGCCTTCACACGTCTGCTGGCTTCGTGCTCCTCCGAAGTTCCCCTGCGACTACAGATAGAGTCTATCTCATCAATAAATATAGTTGTCGGAGCATAAAATCGAGCCTAAAGAAAGCAAAAGGTAAAGAGGAAGCTGAAGTAGCAGTCTGCTCCTATTTAAGAAACAGCAGCACATTCAGAGCTAAGTAATGCCATATTTACTCCATTCAATCAGCTCATAAGTATCAAACAATCCCTAATTTTCCCTCTCTTGGACCACTGCATACAAGTATAGAGCAGCTGTGCATTCATTAAGAGCATTTGAGCAGAACAGCTTTTGGCAAAGTACTGTAATTATTAGGGCTATAAAGAAACATCTAATAAGCTAAAGACAGTTCTCCGTCTTGGGAATAACATTTATAACTGTGAAAGTCATCGTAGAACACTTGAGTAAGATTTCACTGAGAGCAAGAAGGAATGTGAAGCTGGGACACCACAACATGGAAACTGTCCAAGAGACAGGTGAACTGAAAAATAACACCAACCTTTTGAAAACAAAGGAGGTCAAAGACAAGGATCCACAATAATAAAGGCTATTGTCTTACAGCAGTTGAGATATTGTTAATTGTGCATATGCACTTTTCATTGATTGTGTTAAATGAGTTGATACCATGCCAATGAAACTATGATGTTTTATTTACTGTAATTGCAACTCTGCTGTGCCCTTCAGTACTAGACACTCTAGCAAACACTGCATGCAAACCTGGTAACACATGACCAAAAAACAACAACAACAACAAAACACACACAGTCTAAACAGGGTTCTCACCCTGAAAACAATTAACTTCATCTCTAGTTTTATATTCCAGTATGTTCTGCATCGCTCATCAGCTTACAGAGAGATACCTCTAATGTAGCAAGCTAACCCTGAAAATACAAGACGACCTAATTTTTCAGCTTCTATAAAGCTATTTAGGAATAATCTTGAAATGTAAATGGCCAAATCAGAAAGGCCTAAAGCATTTGAAGCTTGGAGATTCGTTTATACATGCTATGAGTTTGAAACCTTGGCAAGGTTTCACTATTCCAGAAGTGATTCTACTTCAACATCTCACAGTTCATGCTCAGGAACTTCAATCACCATTTCAAAAAGCAGACGAACAAGTTTCTCAGATTCTCCTCTGTATTTTGAGGTAAGTGTGGAAGAAGAAACATTGAAAAAAGTAGTCTTGCATTCAGTGGCTACAGCTTTTGCTAAGAGGGTCTTTCCAGTACCAGGAGGACCAACCATCAGCACACCCTATTAAAATGAGAAAGAACGACTTTTAGGGCAAGAATCAAAACACAGAATTTCACAGTTTATTTAGTAGTGCACGATAGTAAAATACTGGATGCAAACTTTCCCTTGAGAAGTTATTCAAAGGCAAGTAATTAATTACTATTGCTTACCCGCAACAATACAGCTGAAGACAGTGCATGTATCTGGCTGACATCTTTATTTTGCTGGTACTCTTTACCATAAATTTTGTTACTAAAAAGTGGAAAGAATTTATATAAACTGTAAACCACTTGAAATTTTTTGTTCTGCCAAGATCCATTCTCAGAATCCTACTTATGATCATAGGATCAGATTTTTTTCATACCTTCCATGGTCTTCTAATTCCCTTAAAAAACTCTGGCATCCACATTGGTAAAACTACAGCTTCCTTAAGCAGCTTTTTGGCTTCTACTAAATCAGCAATGTCATCCCTGACAAGAAAGAGAAAGTTGTTTGACACATTCAAAAAGGATGCAAAAGAATCAGTCCACAGCTCAAAAAATTACAAAATTAAACTTACTGTTATGTATGGGCTCTCCCATAAATCCAACCTATTTTCCTGAATTATTTACATTCTAATGGCAAAAGTCTACAACAACTACAATTGACATCTGACTAGTGGACTCCAGTTGGATGCAAAAGCAAAAAAAAAAAAAAGTAACTATTTCACTAGAGCACCTCTGTTAGTATTCACAGACTGACAAGCAGAACACAGCAAGTTGTTAAACTTATGCTAGCTATAGATTATGCTTTCTTCTTTTGCTAAGAGGTTGGATGTCCCTGAAACTTAAAAGCCATCTTTCAGTGTTACAAGAATAAGTTACTGAAGACTAGTAAATGGAAGAGAACTAAACAGATTTTTCAGAATTCTTTTTCAGACCAACAAATGTATTAATTCTTAGATACCTTATAGACTCATCTTATTTTCTTGAGGGTAACTCTCAGGGCATTCCTCTTATCAGCATGTGCCCAAGTAATATTTTGGTTTCAAAACATATCCATATGGAGAACTAGTGTCAAACCTAAAGTTGTATTTTAAGATTCAGTATAAAAGCTGAAACATGTATTTACATATTAAACTGAAATACATGACAGTTGCATGCACACAAAGTTTTTGTGGGAGTGTTCAGCTTTTTTTAAAATCTACTTTATTTGACAGAAGATTTTTGCTCATTTAATCCTCACAAAACTGCCTAAGCTTGGAAACATTTGGAACACAAAACAACCTTTGTATAAGGTTTAATATTTAACACATTTATGTAAAGGTACTGGCACAGGATTATATTTTATACTGGCAGCCATATCACATCCAGCAACATTTCAAAGGGTTCCTCTATTGACATAACTTTTGTTAATCGGTCTTCTGTCTTGATATGGCCCTGGGTAGTAAAACAGCTTTCCAAATAAGGAGACACTGACATACATTAGAAACTTTTATGCTGCAAAAGAGTATCTCAAAAATCGATTTTAGGACTCTTAGAAAAGTTTGAGAAGCTTTACATGGTCAGATTGGACAGGACTTCAGGCAACATGATCTAGGGAAAAATGTCCCTGCCTGTGGCAGGGGATTGGGCTAGCTGATCTTTAGGGGTCCTGTCCAACCTGAACCATCCTGTGAATCTATGTGCGGGAAAAAAGTGCTCTAAAATATTCAACTACATAAGAAGTTTAGTTACCTGTTTAAAGCAGTAAGGAAAACCTGTAGGTTATTTTTATATGTAAGTATATGTTAAAATTCTTAATTCTTGTCATATTGTATAAGAGGAAATAGAAACAACTCACAAAGACTAGCAGCAGTACTCAAACTTACCATCGAATGTTGGGATTCTGAGAAATTATATCTCTTTCCAAAGCTTCTACTAAATCTTTATCATATCCAGTACTATCAAATTTCTTTGGTTCAGACTCTGAAATCTCAGATGTGGATTTGTTCTGCATATGAAGGATATAACAACAAACTGGCATGAAAAGTATGAAAGCATTTGTATTACAGCTGCACTGCAGGATCTGCGTGTTTCACCCAGATTTCTGTACTGCCCTGGTTCCACTTCCTTCTCCCCAAAGCCAGCATGTTGTACCACTTTAGTACATAACAAAAACTGCATACAGCTATCCCAGTTATTAGGTTTTGCCTCTTCTCCCAGAAACACCAAAAACTATGTGAGACAGTTGCTGGGTAGGGGGAAATTATGTGTAAGAGTGGACCATAAAGTCACACTGACCTAGGTATCTCAAATCCTCTAAGTGTCATATCCATGTGGGACACAAAAAAATTAAGCATGATTTCCATATGTAGAATGGGCAAAGGTGATCAGCAGAAAATACCACAGAAGTAATAAAATAACTAATTAAGTGATACAGAAGCATGGACATGAACAGCAGAGAAGCAGCTCTGCCACAGCAAAAAAGCTACACAGTTAAAAGGGCTCAAACAGCAGAGACCATGCAACTGAGAGGAAGTAAAACACACTAGACATACCCCAGTTTTTATACACTTAACAGCAAGCACTGGTGATGATAAAACAACTGCAAAAAAAAGACCTATTCTGTCTTTCTGTGTGTATATCCTGAGTGAGAGAGGATTATCGCTCAAAGACAATATAATTTAGCTCCTAATAAAAGTAGTAGCTTACATAGCTAGACAATTCTACCCTTGTAGATTATACTATCTCCACAGGCCATGACACCTTGCCACAACATAAGGTTGCTGAAGCTGACAAACTATGACAGGGAGATTTGATTTATTTAGACCCTGGAAAACTATGAATCTAGTGTCTACCATATGATCTCTTACTCTGATGATCAGCTAAATTTATGGAGATCACAGCACAAAGCAAAAATTAAAGCAGTCTGATTGCAAAGAATAGATCATAGGTTATTCTCTCTCATGAAGTATGTCGGGTTTTTATTTTTTTTAAACTGAAAGGAGATTGGAGCTTACATCAGATCTCTAAAATAAAACCAACAAAACACAAAAAACCCCAAACCCAACAAACAAAAAAAACACCACACAAAAGTCAGAGTCCCCTTTTAGGATTACATAAATCTTGAAACCCTCAGGAAGAGGCAAGTCAATCTCAGTCTAAAATATACTAAAGTAAAGAAACCACAAGGATATCCCATCTGAATGACCTCCATCACGCTCAGTTTCAAAAATTAGTTTTAAACAACCATCTCCAAGTTGCAGTAAACAAGTCACAGAATCACAGGATGGGTAAGGTTGGAAGGTATCACAGTGGGTCATGTGGTCCAACCTCTCTGCTCAAGCAAGGCCATCCCAGAGCACATGGCACAGGTCTGTGTCTAGACAGTTCTTGAATATCTCCAGTGAGGGAGACTCCACAACCTCTTTAAGCAATCTGTTTCAGTGCATGGTTACTGCACAGTAAAGAAGTTCTTCCCCATGTTCACGTGGAACTTCTTGTACACCAGTTTCTGCCCGTTGTGTCTTGTCCTATCACTTGGCACCACTGAGAAGAGCCTGGTTTCAGCCTCTTGGCACCCTCCCTTCAGATATATTTACCAGATCACTTCTCCTAGATGAGTTTTTGTTTTTAATTAATCCATAACCAAACTGTCCACACAACAAAGACACCTTACAAGGTGAGGGATTCAAATCAGCACACTGACTTGAACAAAAGAAATATAGGCGCCTAATTCTGTAATACACTCGATACTAAGAAAGCAAGACTGAGTTTCTCAACTCTGTGAAGTTATTTGCAAGCTTACCTTTTCCTCTTTCCCTTTATTTTGCTGATCCTTTTTTTCCCGGCTGCGGACTGCCTTCCCTTTATCATTGGGGTTTCGAGAGGATGGACGGTGAGGGCCTCTGACAGCTGCACTTACACGATTATTGTGACCTCTGCAATCACTGCATGGAACAGACTGACGCTTTCTGGGTCCTGGCGAAGGTCTAATTAGTTGTAACATATGCAAAAAGCCTCAGTGAGCACTGGTAAGCACTACATAACCAAATCAAATGAAAGCGTTTTGCTCAAGATAAAATCTGCATGTCAGAAACAAGACAGACATTTCTAGATAGTCACTAAAAATGCCTTTTTCCCTGGCCACAAGCTCAAGGCTCATTTGCTTAAAATAAGCTTCTTGCTTTGTATATTTTAGCAGTAAAAGTAATTCTAGTATTATGGAGCTTAGAAGCAAACTAAAAATTCTGCTTATCACAATGGTCCTCACTTCTCTACACAAAGAAATGTAAAAGTTTTTTGGGATTGACAATTTTACTTTCATTTCCTTTTACATACACTTCCTTTAAAAGAAAAAATGTGTATGTGAGGCTGCCAGTTGTTGGAAATGAAACTAATTTTAGAAGCACATGAACAAACCAGTATTGTGACTAGTATTATGGATTTCTTTTTTAAAATTCAGTTTCTTTCCCATACAAATCCATTACCTTCACAGATACACTTCTTTCAGGGAACTTCCTAAAATTCCAGCACTAATAAGCTATCAGTCCAGTTTAAGTTCAGGGATATTTTCAAACAACAAAAAAAAAAGTAAAAACTATTGATTTGGAGAGCATTTACTGAAACTAGACAATGTGTTTTGACACATCATCGAAGATGCATCAGGATCCAGTACCTTCATAGAAGTTATCTTGTTGGACAGCAGTAAGTCTGTCAGAACAGTACATCTCTCTGCAGGATGAAATGCCTATTGGACTACATGAATATGTTGATGCTAATGGATCCAAATGGAGTATCTACCAACCTAGAGTTACATTTATGAACACCTAGCCACCTCTGAATTCTACCCCAAAGCTCAAAATAAAGGAACAGTGCAGTTCCATATCTAATTTCCCTGTAAATTTGTGAGTTCTGCTATCTCAGTATGGGAATTTACACTGGTTATTCCAACACAATACGGCTCAAGTTCTCACTGTGGCTTTTTTATATTACCACAATTCAGTACATCAGCAGCTGGCAAGATAAATGGGACAGAAACAGATCTCTCCAGACTTTCCCTTTTAAGAAACATGAGTTTGTATGTTTTCTCTAGGAAGCTTCAAAACACTAGGAAAGTTCTGTTTTCCAGACTCTATCCTTCCAGAGGGTTTGAATGAAATTAGCTAGGAGTGTTCCAAAGTTACTAAATGAGATATACAGAAATAGGGTGATCACACGAGGCCCATTTATTTCAGAAGATTTAAAATAAATTTAAAAAAAAAAGTTAAAATGTACCTATAAAAGACTGGAGCTATTCATCTGCAAGAAAATGCTTGTAAATTCAAAGCCTTAAAGAACAACTTTACATTACAACTAAAGCAATCTAACAGTCACTTTCTGTCAAAATGCACAGTCCTTCATGCTACCACTGGCATGTAGTAGAACCTTCAGTTAACCAGTCCAGATAGCTAATCTCACAAAGAAAAAAAAAAAAACAAAAAACCACTAAACACACAGAACAATGTCTGTAGCATCCTGAACCAGCTAATCAATGCCAACAAAGACAAAAGTGAAAAAAAAAACCCAATTCAGGTGACTGTGTACTGGGGTGTGGCGAAGAAGCTTGACATTAGTCATGCCATGTGAGATAAAACCCTCAGAACATTCTGGATTAGGCTGCCCCAAAATGGCATCTCCACCACAAACGGTGGCAAGCTGCAAGTGTTACACATCTAAGTTCTGGAACAAAAATTACACTGCAACAGGCTGAAGTCAAGGGACACTTTGTCCTGATAAATATTAATTTAGGTCTTCAGATTTCCTCTTACCTACGTTCAGCAGGTACTGGCAAAGACCAGACTTCTGCATCATGAGCAGGTAATTCTTGTTGTGAAGCTTTCAATGGAGTATTGTCTAGTTTAAAACTCTCTAGTGTTTTCATTATATCTTTCACGTGCTTAGCTTCCACACTTATCTCCTGCCAAACCTGATTAAGAAAAAAAAAAAAGTAGATTAAGCACATTGGAAGTAAGTTTGTAATAGTCCTCTGTTCAAGCCCATGTAATGCCTGGCATAGATTCCACAGGGTTTAATGAGCTACCTAATTCTACTTCAATAAACAAGCATTATGCACATTACACATTCAGGAGGTTTTCCTGCCTTTCTCAGCACATTTAAAGAATAAACAAATTTTGAATTTAATATCACAGAGACTTTTGACAAATTTTGCATATTAAACAAGTATGACAGAACATAATAGACTAAATATCAATCAAAAGTATCAACCTATTAGACTGGATATCAATGAAAAAAAAGATGATTTGTGTTAAGAACAAATTACCAAGATAGCCACACCTCACTTTCTATTAAGGACCTTAGTCACACTACAACACTGAGGGAAATAAGACCCAAATTACACCAGACTAAAAAACTTCAGCATAATAGGGGCACTTATCAGCAAGAAGCTGACAAGTCAGACAGTGCACTGGGTCCTCAGGGCTGTGTTCCATTGACTCTTTTGTCACTGACAGAGAAAGAAGTCATCAAGATGACTAAAGTAAGTCTATATAATAAAAAAGTCTACATAAATAGCAGTAGTTTATCAGAGAATCGTGTAAGTATTTTTATACTTTTGTTTACAGTAAGATAGGCAATTTTTGCTACTTTCATGCTTATTCTGCAACTATGTCCCAGGAAAGCCCTATTTACCTGTTGCCATTTCTGCTGCAGATAGGTATCTCTCACAGAGTACAGATACTTATTCATTTGGTCAAGAACTCCCTGGTAGTAGACCATTGCAGAGTCATAATTTCCCAGTAAGGCATACTCACGGGCCAACTTTACATTCTCAATGATCATAACAAGGCTCATGTTCAACATGAAGCTGAAAAAAATAAGAAGTATTAAGGAAAGAAAAAAATCCCAGCAGCAGAACAACATTTTGCAACTGCTCATTACCTCGTTTAGCATATCAAAATATAGAAGTTGGAAAAACACTGGTTAGAAAAAAAAGCGCTAAAATGAAATTCACATCACAGAACTGCTTCTTGCCATAGTTTCCGTTGAAAAGCCCATGACAGGATACACAGAGTTAAATGTGACTGTTGCAAGTCACAATTGCATACTTCTCTCAGTAAGATAAACTAGTATTTTACTGTGCTCACCTGTGGTTTACAAAAAAACCCCAAAACAACCAACAAACAATAAATCAAAGCCCTTTTTACAGAAGCATTAAGTTTTGTTAACTTTTTTGCCTTAATATTCCATGCATCTAAGTTCTAACAGTCTGATTTTGCCTTGTGGAAAAGACTATTCTTCCCTTATTTTGATTTTACAATTCTTCAATTTTATTTAAGCTTTATTTGAAACAAATATCCAACTTCTATACCAAACTTGCATGTTCCTATGACTGTTTTCACACTTATGATGCCTAAGACCACTTCAAACGCACTGAGGCTGCTAAATTAGCACTGAAAGGTAAGGAAAGGCTACAATTGAATGTGTAGTGTGTGACTACCCACTTTGTTTAACATATTCATTTGTTTAACATATTCATTCAACATGTTCAAACCATGCTATTTTTCCCCATCAGTGGTGGTTGGTTGTGGGGTTTTGGAGCAAACATCAATGACTGTGACCACTTCCACTTTGTAGCACTAGCATAATCTGCACTTTATATTAAAATAGCAGAGAAGTATTATTTATACAAAAACAGTAGTAAGCAGAAGCAGTAACTTGTTCTTTACAGTTTCCACTGTCCACACAGCAGTCGTCCCATATTCTTACCAGTTTCTTATGCATCCCATCCCCTTCTTTTCTAAGATACCTGCACTGCCTCTGCTTTTCTTGTCAATTGCACACCAAGGATTTCCCCACTCTCCTCCTAACTTCTCATCCAAGCACAGAAAACATTAAGATAAGCAAGTAAACGTGCCTGCAAGAGAGTCATCTTGCTCTCATTTCAGTACCTGTACCCAGTGCCAGTAAGAAGCAACTGCAGACAAGCAATTAGAGCTAAGCCCTGGGATGAAGCATACTTGATACAGATCAACTATTTAAAGAATGCAAGAGGTACTCATGCGCAATAAGCAGACTTAAGACTGAACACATTTCAAGCCCAGGTCAGGGTTGAATTTGACCACATTATCAGAGGTTTCAGAAGCCACACTTTGCACACATCTGCCAACCTATCGCTAAAATGTTAGCTCTCTGTTGTAAAGAGGGACTGCTAAGTACAAATCAAACACATTAAGACTTGCACTCCTTTTTCTGTCCACCTCACAAAGTAGTTTTATGCACAGACACGCAGCTGAGGCATTCCTGAGCCAACATCATCTTCTTTTTTGCCTCTTTCCTTCCTTGTCCAGCTTCCCTTGGAGCAGATAGCTCCTGTGAAAATTTTCAGTCCAAAACATCAAAACTCTGTCACCAAGGGGGGTGAAGACAGGCCTCTGACAGCCCACACCCATCCATGCAGAAGGGACCTGTGGGGTTGAGCTTGGAAACCTGCTATCATAGAACCTACACTGTGTAATCTCACTGGCCAGAGACTTGCTGAGCTGGCCATGATGTTTACAAGCTGATATAGTTAATGTGACCAGCAACTACAAAGACTAACATATCCAAGGCTAATTAGGCTTTGGGGACACAGTTTGACTGGCAGTTTTGTTGTTTTTTATCTCAGGAGGAGCCTGAAGATGTTTGTCAACTGCTGTATGGATCATCACAGATATTGCTGAAGTTTTCCCTGCTATATTTAGGAGCAAGCTTTTCCACTCCTGCTCATCCTACCAGATACACCTGTTTCCCTGTCCTGAGAATTCAACCCATGACTAACACTACTGAAATCACAAGTTGAGCAAGATGCTAATAAACATTTTAAAAATCAAGTAATAGCAAGTTACTAAAAGCAAATTAGACTTTTAAACACAGAGAGGTCAAAGATAACTTTTTTCCTACACTGAATGCTCTATAACAATCCAAGCAGAACAGCAATTTGCTTACATATCCAGAAAAAAAAAAACTAAACCAGTTTGTAACATTAGTTTTCATTTGGAAATGTGAAAATAGCTAGAATGAAAAAAATGAACACCTCCAGAGGCTAAGTTAGAAAGATATGAAAGCTTGGGACCAAAATGGCAGTATTGCACATAACAAAAGAGTTAATGAGATTTTCAGGTTAGAAAAGGGAGAGAAAGTAAGGCCAGAAAATAGAAACAGGAGCATAAGCAGCATGAGATAGCAACTCATGTTGGGGAAAAAAAAAGAAAAAGAAGGTGCTTGCTTAAGTTTATAATGCTATTGGAATATACCTGCTTCACCAGTGGTATTGAAAATGCAAAAGAATTTAGCATAAACCAGAAAACCAATTTAATTTGTTGCTTCATCTTGACTCATAAGAGCAGAAGAGCTTCAAGTGGCTTCTAAATACAAGGCTCTTGTGCACAAGTGAAACAGAAAAAGCTGCTGGCTCTGCTTATGTCTGGACATGCCACCGATGCTGTCACTTGACTATAGGCAGTGTCAAGAGCCTGTTAGATACACTAACCCATGGGCTTGCTGCACCTGTAACTGAAGATGCTGAAGCAGCTCTAAGTGAAAAAAAAAATAGGAGTTAGAGTACCATTCTGAAACTAGATTAGAGTTTGCAGCAAAAAGTCACAGTATGCTGTGGCAGCTCAGAGTAGGGTTTAAGAAACACGTGGGAGAGGCATGAGTACGCACAAATCCAGAGTTAAACCAGGACTGAAGGAAGGGATTAAAACACCCACAAAACTAATTCTGCATCACTTAATAAATTTTGAAGTATTTACAAATACTTAGTAATATCACATGTGTTTACAAATACTTGGTGCTATCACGTAACAGGATGTCAAAGCAGCAAGGCTGCACTTATCAGCCACAACCTTTACATGCATCATGCCCAGTGAAGCTATCTATGTTCCAACAGCAACTGAAACAGTAAAGAGCTCATAAAGTTTACAGTGAACAGGATATAAGGAAAACAACCTAAGCACTCTGCCTCCCAAGTATAATTCTACACTGTGTACAAACACACATGCTTCCCAATAAGAATAATCACTCCTTACACTAGCTATGACTATACAGGGTTCCCTGAAATTAACCCATCTCCAGAAACAGAATACATTTTATCATTTGCTCAGAGGACCTAAATTACTTCTGGAATACAGAAGAGCAAAGAGCAGCAAGGGTTGAACCTAACAGAAGTTCGAGATACCTACAACTTTTGAGAATGAGGTTATGGAATTCACTTTCGCACTTCATTTGAAAGATAACAGATCATCACCAAGAAAACACTGGGGACACCTCATGTTTTCCATAAGGAATTTAAGAAATTATCATAAGGAATGACTGTAAGCAATTTCTACTCATAGTCATACAATAGAATCTGGGAAACTCTAACCAAACACTGCAACAATCATGTTTCGCAAAGAAATCCCCCAAACTTTAAAAAACAGGAGCTTGATAAATGCAGATGTTGGAAGTGAAGATACAAGTTGAAGTTCACCAATTACCACAGCGGACCTGCTGACTCGGAGAACAGCACAAGCCATACATGGAAAATACTTCCAAGGGCTCTTTCAGTCCAACCTTAGTATCTGGACTAAGCCAGAGCCTGGATTTTGGCAGAGCGCACATGTTTCCATTATTTCACCCTGCTATACAGGCTCTGACATCAAAGCAGCCACGTACCATTTGCAAAGCTCTCTCTATGCAAGCCAGCTGAGAAAAAACACCCCAAAGTAGCAGCTTTCCGGGACCCATTTTTGCCGATGACATACACGGTGGCCCGCATCACCTCGGAGCTTCCTTCGCGCTTAACACCCGTGGCTACCAACATTTGGTATCAACAAGCGACTGTGTTAATTACTTGGGAAGCAGAAGAGTTGCCAGACTTGGTGGATACTAAGCAAGCAGGTTGTCATTCACTTACTGTATTGGGCAGTAAGGGTAGCAGAAGACGAGCCAGCGGCACCCACGGGCACAAGCACGCCTGGCTGTGCAAAAAACACCGTAAATCAGGCAGAGATACGCAGGTGGTGGGTGATTTTAGGTTTTCCAGGCTGAGCCTTTCAAAGGACTTGATTAAAAACACGCTCCTCACTCCCTGTTCCACGCGGGGCTGGCGTCCCTTTTTAGTGACAGGCAATGTTTCATTACGCTCGGACGGGCCTGCAGCCGCAGTGGGTGCCTCCAATTGCCGCCCGCAGCTCCTCTCTGTCGGGAGGGAAACTTCATTCACGGCGGTTTATCGCGAATTACTTCACTAACGGGGCAAAANGCAAGTTTTGAAGGCAAATCCGGCTGCGTCACTTCCAGCCCGGCCGGGCCGGGGGTGAAGGGCCGCCCCAGCCGGGCCCACGAGGAGGCGGTGTCTGAGCTTTACCAGCGGCGAGCTCGTTTGGTTTTAAAGCTTAAGGAGGGAAAGGGTGAGGAACGAAAACAAAACAAACCAAAAAAAACCCCAACCAAACAAAAAACAAAAGAGGTGGGGAGAAAGAAAGGGAAAAAAGGCAGNAAAAAAACCCCAAGCAAACCAAAACCCAAAAGCAACCAGACCCAAGCAGCGAGAAGGGAAGCAGGTGTCGGGCGAGGGCCGGCGCGGGCAGAGCCGGGGGTCCCACACCGCCCGCGGCCCCGGCACGGCCACACCGTATGGCGGGCACGGCGTGTCCCCNCAAACAAAAAACAAAAGAGGTGGGGAGAAAGAAAGGGAAAAAAGGCAGCTGCATTGGCCGGGAATCGAACCCGGGCCTCCCGCGTGGCAGGCGAGAATTCTACCACTGAACCACCAATGCTTGCGCGCTGAGCGCTCCCCGCGCTCGTCACTCGAAACTGACACCAGGGCGGGCTCGCCCGAGCCCCTCGCCCATCCGACATCCCACCTGTTCCCCTGCCGTGACTCACCGCTGCGAGTTGTACCGAGTGAACACCGAGCGCCCGCTTTCAGTCACATGTTCCGTGCTTGTGACTCGCCTCCGCCTCCTCAAACTCTTAACAGAGGGTGTAGCTCTGGGGAAGAAAACGCGCTCGAGGACAGCGCGGAAAGCCAGGGCCGAGCTGAGCGAGACCGGAGAACTGCCCTTGAATGTCCCTGCAGGAGCGATACCTCCTCACCTGGCTAAATAGACTCAGCTGCTTAGCAACAAATAGGATCTAAAGGTTGGGCACAAGGCAGCAGGTTTATGGTAGTCCTTCAGGGTGAACTCGAAAGGCCCACAGCATCAATGTCATTCTTTAATTATCACATCCATTCTTGCTCTTCTTGATCTTGTATTTTTACTCGGTTTTAAACTGGCAATTTTAGTCTACCCTTTTAACGAGTGTCTGAATCTAAAACAATCATTTCTACATTACTTAAAGACAAAGAAAGCTGTTGCTGAGTTTCTGAAATTTGAAGTGCTACTGTATCACTTCCCTGGGTTGATGAGAGCTGGAGGGATTTCCTTTCCCCCTTTGTATGTGGCTAATAAATGAAAAATGATGCTGTACTTCCACACCCCCCCTCCACAAACACAGAAGAATTAGGATGTCGAGTCTCTGCAGTAAGGTAATGATTTCTGCATTAGCACTTTGAGATGTGCAATTAAAGAAGGGGATTTTCTCAATTTTCCCTCCTAATTCAGATGAAAGCTGTGAAACGTCATTCTCTTAAGGACTAGCTTCATGATGCATAATGTATGCATAATAAACAACTAATTATTAACAATAATAATTAATAATATTTACTTATTTTGATGAAAGAAGCAGCAGAGGACCTGGAAAGAGCACCAATAAATTGAACTCTTGAACATCAAAACGCATACTTTTGAGAAGAGCTTACAAACATGAGGTGACAGCCAAGTACAAGAGTATCTCCACAGTTACCCTTGTGCCACTTTTTTGTCACACAGTAAAGTTGCTGCAGCATAAAAGGGACTTCTGGAAGAGGGGTGTGAAGGAGAAGAAAAATAAATGCATTTGGGCAACTAGTGTTTACATTTCATATTTGATTACACAAAACAAGAATGTGATTTTCACTTCTTATAAAGTGTTGATTTTATTACTGCAGGAGAAACAGTTTCTAAGATGCAGGAATGTCACTACCAGTAGCCAATAACTCAGTCTGTTCACAAGTGCTGGAATTCTTTCTTACTATGAAGTAACTTTTAATAAATGTGTCAGTGCAACTATCCACTCACATCCTGTCCCCTAGGTCAAACACACATGCTATGTGTTCAGGCAGCAGGGCAAGGAAACCTCAGCTCCTCAACTACCAGGCACAGACAAACTGGAAATCTGGCACTCATGGACAGAGGGTCCAGATGCTCCAGTGTACCTACTGGAAAAGTCAGCAGAAAAGATGCACATTCTTTTCAAATGAACATCAGGGGACTTGGAGACTGTGGTCCAAGCCAGCATCTCCAACCCTCTAAGACCCAAACATCCCAAGAAAGCATTCAGAGATCACACACCACACACATAGCTGGACTATAGGCAGAGACCTGGCAAAAGGGAATGCCCATGTCACAACAGAGACAAGTAAAGATTACTCAAAAGACCAGCGAATAACTTACTGTGGGCACGAGATAATGCAAGATTGTCAAGTTTACTAGCCAAACATGGAATAAAAGAACAATTTGCTTAAGCAGAATTGTGCAGCAGTCTATGTATTTACTTGGAGAATCCAAAAGAACTGACAGTCTTATAATACAAAAAAGACATTATATATATATACATATACACACATGGAATATGTTTATATATATCTATATAGATATATATAAATCAGTAAACTTGAATAGTGCCTTTATCATGAGCATCTTAAGGCTTTCAAACATTTTACTACAACATTGACCCAATTTATTATCTTTTTGCTTTGGTTGAAATAAAGCAAACAGATTAAAGGTCTGATCTGAAACATCGATGACATCTGAAACAAAAGCCCAATAGTATCTTCAGTGACAGCAGCATCATCTAAGAATGCACCCACTGCACTGCCCATCAGATGAATAATATTAAAAGGAGTCTAAATAAATCATTCCCACTCACAGCTTTGCAACAGCAGAAGATATGTCAGTCTCAAAGAGACTTTCTAGCCATATATTCTATAGATTCTATTACAAATCAAGGATAGAAAAGATACAGCAAGAGGGCCTGCCCGAGGATAGACTGCCACTGAGTATCAAATAGTATTTACAGTACAGTTATAGGATTATAGAACATTTTATAAATACAATTAATATGTATACAAGGGCACATAAAAGAGAAACTTGTTTTCATGCTTTACAAAGTGAAAGCAACCTGAACTAAAACTTACTGCAGAATTCCACAGCTGCTGGTTAGGAGCCTCTCTTTGCTACTGCCTGCACAAACCAATCCCCATCATAGATCACCAGTGAAATACCCATGTTTTAAGCAGCAGCTATGAAGAATCTCTATAATAGACTCTGAATCTATGTATGAAACATGAAGTTTCAAAACATGGGCAAGGCAGAGCATGTTAGAGAGTTGTGACAACATTTATGTGTAACTATTTTTCTCAGAGGAGAGCTTGGACTGTAACAAACTACTTTTTGCAAGGAAATACATAATACTGCAGCATATAGGTGGCAAAATTCAAACAAGGTACATTACAACAATACAACACGATATTAGGAAATGCCAGAAGCACCTACCAAATTCTAAAGATGTGAGCTTTTCCTGTTTGTTTAAAAAGGCAAAATAGTATTTAGTATTTCAGTACTTGCACGTCCTTAAAAGAATCAATAATTTTCTTTAATAAAAGCAATTGGGTTTGCTTGTATAGACCAATGGTGCCCTTACAGGACCTTTTTTTATCTTTTTTTTTAAATTTATTTATAAATTGGTTAAAGACCAGTAATAGTATTAAACAGGAATACACCATAGTGCAGTGCAGGCAGAGGAGAAATATACTAACATGAAAAGGCAATTTTAAGAGTCAATTGAATGAAGAATTGACATTATTTTCTCTGCACACCTCACAAATGGTAAGGCAGGCTTGATTAAGTTACCTTTAACCAGTAATATATTATACTTTACTCCAAGAGAAGTAGACCAGTTTTACTGGGATACTTTCTATGAAGGAGGATAATTTTTAAAGTTTATTTACATGAAAAGCAATCTTTTTTACATAATATATAAAATGGAGTAGTTATGCACTGCAGCCATTTTATAATATTTAAGCTAAATGACATTAATCTTAAAAGCCATTTTATTTCAACAGCTGTGGAAAAGGCAGACAGAACTGGAATTGTTTTATTAAACTGCAAACTCGTTTTCATTATAGAAATTGTTTGAGAAAACAACTTCTCATAACCATCTTCTAACCATTATAAGCACTTCACAGTGGAGGGGTGAACTTCCACTAACATCTCCTCCTGTGACCAAGTATATTTAAGAAGTTTCCTCACTGCCAACCCACTGCAGTTCAGACCTTCCTCAGTTATGCCAATATGAATCATTTATGGACCACACCAGAAACTGGATCACACAAGAAAGGAAACTCTAACTACCAAGCAGTTTTTTCACTGATCCATACTTAGAACAGTACTATAGACAGTTGCACTGGCATGAAAAGAGACACTGGACTGGAGCACAGAAAGAGAACAAATGGCCAGAAATAAACCAACTAGCTTGGTGCGAAAAGTAAACTAGTAACTGGTGTTTGCTGCAAGAACAGCTATGTACACCAATTTCATGATATTTAGACAGTTGCAATGCCAGTGCAATGACACAAGTAATAATTTAAGCAAGCAGTAATGCTCACAGGCATGTTATTAGATTAACCATTGGAATTCAATTCCAAGGAGGAGGAAATATTTTAAAAGACAAAGTTTACTAAAAATAGTGCATTTTCTTTACCACTGTGTTAAATTGAGGAGAAAGAAAGAGAGAGATAAAAACATAATTCTTTCTGACTCTCACCTCTAACTCCTGGTCTTGTCTTAGGGAAGCTGCTTAGAGGGATGCTCCTGTCCATGCTCCCAGTAATTTCAACAGGCTCAATACCCTCCCACCATGAGACCCACGGGGATGCCTGACCACCTGCTGCCAGAAATTATGGAAACAGTAATGCAGAAGGCAGCAGACACAGCTGAGGGTTCCTAATTCTGTTTTGAGCTGGGCTGTGACAGACCATTGACACTGCCCTGACAGCTCAGATGGGCTGGTGCACAGTGCTCTTTCTCACTGTCTGGGTAACCAGGATGAAAATTGTTCCAGTCAAGTGAAATGGGTCTCCACAACAACAGCCTCAAAAGCCATAATCTTTTCCCATTACTATCTCAAACTTATAATAAAGACACTACTCTAAAATTCATTTTTCAAACTAAGAATTCCAACTCAAGCAGCACTGTACACACTTTACAGTTTTGTTGCAGTCAGAAAATTACACTAGGTTTCAGAAAGTGTTTTTTCTAAAGCTTCTTTTCCTCTTATATCTATAGGAGAACTGATGACAGGAGAGGATCAAGTTGTTTCTGAGTGAGCAGTTCTGATTTGAAAGTACCAGTCACATGCTACAGTGTTACTAATGTCAAATCCAAGTACTACTTAATAAAATATTAGTTCTAATGCTTTATCATCTTACAATCACACTAGGGCCAAGACTGACACTTTCTTGTTTCAAAACTGAAAACTAGGCCACTTGCACAGTAGCTGGAAATGTTTCACCAGATAGATGTCTCCATTTTTCCAATATTGTGAATAATGAGGCTAAATACAGTGAGAAGTGAGGGTACAGCAGCCTTTTTTTCCTCCTCTACAGAAATGTATCAGAGAGCTTTATTAGTGTAAAGTAGGTTTTATATTTGGTCAATGCATGGAAAAACTGTCATTAAGAATTCTGAAACTGAGATTTGTTTTCTAAAATTTTTCAATATATGTACAAATAGATACCAGGCATCACCTTAGTGGGGAAAAAAAATAAATCACTATTTCCTATTTTGAGTACTTAGAGTACAGAGAACTGATAACAAAATTCAAGTGGTATTTTTTTCACCTAACATCAAATCTCTTCTAAATTAAACAATTAACATCACTGGAATAAATTAATGTTTGAGAAGGATTTCCCAGTATTCTGGGGAAACAAAATGTACAGAGAGGAAAGGAGAAGATATCATGTTCTTAGTGTTTCAAAAAAGTGTGCATGTATTTACTGTAGCAATCTGCTTTCAAGTCTCTTAACAGACATTTTTCAAAAACCATAGCTGCAAAATTCATCAGTTTTTGATATTTATTCCTCTACTAAACATAAACCAGATCACGACTCTGAACTCCTCTACCTGCCTGTTCATCATCATCATCATCATCATCTGACTGCTGTTCTGAGTTTTGGGAACTACCATACTCATACTCAATGGGCTTTGGATTGTTGTATGGGTAGCCATTGTCATCAAAAAACCTTCGGAAGGTGAACTCATAAAAAGCATGTTCAGGATGTTTTCCATTTTTGTACCACCCGTTAAGGGTATCATTTCTGTTTCCCTCCTTATCATCATCACTCCACAATTTATCTGGATCAACTGGATCAAAGTTTGATGTGTCCGTAGGATGAGCAATTTTGGGAATGTAGAAAGCAGACTGTCGCCGTAGATCGCTTGAAAAATCAATTGTTTTAAAAAATGGATGAGCTTTTATTTCATCTGCACCGTTTTTGCCTAAACGATCTTCTGGCCCTCGGCAGAGTTTAATAATAAGATCAGAGGCCTCTGGAGTCAACTTAGCCTGAGGTGGAATATGAAGTGCAGTTTGCCAGTTGATAACCTTAAAAGCAAAAAGAAGTGTTATTTATTTATGATTTCATAGAAAGGAAAAAACACATTAAAACAACAAACCAAAACGAACAGCCACAAAGAAATCATTCAATGTGTCTAAGGGTTTTCACACTAGAGGGGAAAACATGAAGCTGCTTTTTCAGAAACACAAGGAATATTTTGTCTGGCAATCTGATAAAATGCAGGTAAAGTTTCTTCACATTCCAACCTAAACTAGAGTCTGGCACAGGATACCCCTGCTATGAACCAATGAAGGTACCATAAAATCTGACACCTGGAACCTGAGATTACGCACATGGCTTACAATCTTAAGAAGAAGATCGGGCAGATGAATTTTGAGCTATATGATGCACTGTAGAGATTAACAGATTTAAAGTTTTAAAAAAAATATCAATACTGCACTACATTTGAGCCAACTAGTATCTTGCAAACTGAATACAATCCTGCAAAAACAACACCTGCAGAAGATTGCCCTGATACTTTCTCTGGAACAGCTGGGGCTCAGGGAGGAAAGGACCAATGGCTTTGAGCTGACAGTAACCCTAAGCAGGCGCAGCCACCTGCTATTCCTCCACCTTTCCATGCCAAGCAGATACATCACCAAAGGAAATCCTCTGCAGGTAAGCAGGCATGAAAGCCAAGTGGTGGGAAAAGAACACCCAGATACGGCAAGAGAGAAGAGATCAAAAGAAAGTGCAAATAGTAACTGGAACTGATACAAAAAATGAAAGGGAACCTTGGAGATCTGACATGATTTTTAGTTAGCGTGTTTACTGTATGACCAGATAAAAGATATGAACATGATCCTTGAAGTCCCTTTACAAACTAAGATAACCTCAACAGCAATGCAAAGTTTAAAATCTTGTTAGTTTATAACATGTTCGGATAGGCAGCTCCCTCAAACATCACCTTTGTTTCTGTTACAAATTAAAAAGACTAATGTTAAACTGTTAACAACAGACTTTTAAAGTTACCTTCATTTGTGTTTCCAGTGGTGTTTGTGCCAGGAACGGAGGCTGCCCCACTAGCATCTCAAAGAGAATTACTCCAACACTCCACCAGTCACACAACTGTGTGTAACCTGAAATAAAGTTCAAATAAAATAGTCAAAGGCTCAGTATCATTTTAATCTTGAATTTCTAAAAGTTCACAAGAGAACTCTATTCAATACTTAAGTTTTCTATACTAATAACTTATATTTTTTTGTTAAAATATTATATACTTGGGAAAAGTGGCAGTTGTAAGAAAGCTGAAGCAAGATACGCGAATCCCAGTTACTCTGCAGCAGGATTACAGCACAGAAGCGCGTTACCTGTTCGTAACAACACTTCTGGCGCGATGTAGTTGGGAGTGCCAACAAGGGAATGGGCCAGGCAGCGCTGGTGCTGACGCGCAGCCCTGCGCTCCAGAGGCTTCAGCCGATCTCCACACCGGCAATTCGCAGGGTCGCCCCACTCACTGCTGAAATCCATGCTGTCCTGACGGACATGATCACCTATAATTGAGGGAGAAGGATGACAAAATTGAGGACAATTACTTTAGCTGTTACCTAATATGAATTTTTTTTAATCTGTTAGCATTCCTTGTTACAAGACAGAAACTGTTTCAGTTTCAACACTCAGTTTGAGAGTTAAAACAGTCATCAACATCAGGATGATCACTTTTTGTTTACAATAGAAAGTACCAACTTTTGAGGACACTGTTTTTTAAGCTTATTTTTGACATAACTATGAGAAAGTATTAAGTTTGATGTTTTCTCAGTTTTTTCTTAACATAACCACACTGGGGGTACCAAGGGTATAATGTCGTTGCTCTTACGTAAACACAATACCCCCAATATTTACATCATCAAAAAATAAAATCAGATTAAATCTTTATCTTCTCACCAGAAACTGTGTAACAGTCTGGCCTAATATACATGACGTTTTACTAGAAACTAATCAAAAGTAATTTAAAAATTGTTCCAGAAGGTATGTTTTCCTTTTTGAGTATTAGAAACAGGTTATCACAATCTCTATTTTACCATTCTCAGAACTGTGACTTCTTTTCCTCTAACTTTTTTTTTAACTGTTGTTTTAAGTAATCAAGTAAGATTTTTAAAAGCCTTCTTCAACCTCCTCAGAAGTCAACAGGTTACAGTAAAAGGAGCACATGAGACACTCAGACCTCGGGGCAAAGTTTTCAAGAACAATTACATTTGAAACATCAGTCCCATCTTCAAAACAGAGTTGGGGCTGTTGTCTATGCAATTATCTCTCTATCTTTGTGGTTTTTCTCACTCCAAATTTCAGAAGCCACTAATGGGACAAACTTACAGCAACATAGCTCATTCCTTCTCTCTTAAGGAATCAATGCTCACACTGAAAGTCTCCCATAAATGCTGCTTTCTGTAATTTGTGTGGCATGCAGACATACTGTTACACATTCATCTTTCTACTCATTATTTAATTCCTTGCAAAGAATATTTATATTTCACTTACCACTCTGGTAGTATTTTGAATCATGGGTCCATCGAAAACCTGTACAGAGCCCGAAGTCAGTCAATTTGATATGACCATCACGGTCTATCAGGATATTATCAGGTTTAATATCTCTGTGGATGAAGCCCATTTTATGAACGCTCTCAACTGCGCAGGTCAGTTCTGCTGTGTAGAACCGTGCCAGATTTTCTGGAAAGACACCCATTCTAATTAGGAGACTCATCATATCACCTCCTGGAATGTAGTCCATTACAAAGTACAAATTGTCCTTATCTTGGAATGAATAGTACAGGCGAACCACCCATTCATTATCAGCTTCTGCGAGGATATCCCGCTCAGCTTTAACGTGAGCAACTTGATTTCTGAGCAAGACATCTTTCTTCCTCAGCGTTTTTGTCGCATATAAAGCATTAGTATCCACTTTTCTTGCTAGGCAAACTTCACCAAATGCACCAACTCCCAGGGTCTTAATTTTTACAAACATCGACTTGTCCATTTTAGCTCGTCTTAGCCGAATGTAATTAGACTCCTTCTGGCACAACATCTTCCTCATTTGATCTCGGGCTTCTGGTGACAATCCAACCTGTGCAGCAAACAGAATTAAATCTGAAGAGTGAACAGTACACTTAATTCTTGGTGGTCTTCTCATAAATACAAGGTTTAGGCAAAGCAAACCAAATACTTAATACACAGCACAGGAAATAATACTTAAAGGGGTTTGGTTTTGTTTTAATTTACACATTAGGATTCTATGAAAACATATAGGAGTGATAAAAGCCAAAACATGATTGTTTTCAACAGCAAAATGCATGAGGTGCCATGCACCAGAAGGTTCTTGAGAACTGATTATATCCTTGAGGAGGGAAAGGGTCATTTTTACAAACTACTGAGAAAAACTACTGCAAACAATACTATCGGAGTAATGCTGTGCATGAACTGCCTTCCCTGATTCTCTTTGCAGAGCTAAAGGAAGCCAAGACCTGTCTAGGAGCTGGAAGCTGCTGAGGGCTAAGTAAGCAGCTGCCATGGGAAAAGCAGCCCCTCTCCAGACTAGCTAGAGCAAAAGTCACTAAACTTCCTGACCATGCTGTGGAATTTCAACTGCAGGAGTGAGCAGGCAACTCTTTCACTCTCACGCTTCCTTGTGTAGCTACACAAACCAGATCCACATGGCACTGTTTCCCACTGTCTGCCCACACCAAGCCTCTGCCGCAAGCCTAGACCTGATCTTTCTTCTTATCACATAACCCACCCCTTTCTAACAGAACTTCACTCACACTCTCACTCCTGCTCCCCACTCTACACTAACTAGTTGAGCAGAGCACTTTCTTTGAAGCAGCTTACTCCTCCCCACAGTATCTTTTCTTGGCTCCCATCTGTGTACATACTCCTATCTTGACTGAACAGTCCTGGTGTTCTGGCCAACACCAACAACGTTTTGACAGCTGAATACTCACAGGCCACATGCAACTCATCATCTACAGTGTGGAAACCCTTATCTACAAGAACCACATTGAGCGTTCTCAGTGTACTTCAACCTGGGTGCTTCCTGGTGTATTTTTTCTGGTTTCAATTCCTTTAAAGTGCCATTCAATTTCAGTGCCATTTTTCTTGGTAAATTTCAGGGCCTGGAATCAGACTCTCTTCTTTTTGGTTTTCATGTGAGTAAAATCTATCTTCAGTTTTTTATATTCATTTCTCTGTGACACTTCCTCCCCATGGCTTCATGTTCATCCCTTCTTTTGTTTTCTGACAGCATTTTCAAAGTTTTATATGCTCCCTTTCTCACAGCATCTCAATAATTTTATCTGCCTACCCAGCTTGAAATCACCATCCCACAGCAATGATTTCCAAGTTCAACCTACCATATATTCCCTTATTTTTTTCATGGACATTCTGATCCTGTATTTGAATATGGCCAAATTGAAATCCATCACAACTGTACTCAACCACTATTCTAAAGGTTTTCCATTTCTGATTGTCATATCTTATGGATTCTTGATACCAAATCATGTTGCTTCCATTTCCTTACTTAATTCTTCAAATGTTTGGGATACTGTCTGCATAACACTACTTAGGACCATCATTAGGATTATGTAACTAGTCTAGGCCTGTATAAACTGTGTGTTAATAGATGACTTCTGCTTTGCCTAACTTACAATGTAACTTGAAACCAAATATAATAGATGTGACTGAGAAAAAGGTGAGAGAATTAGGAATCAATTACGTATCATTCAGTATCATAAAAATACTTTCACAGGTTACTGTACGTCACTTATTAAAGAAAATATTAAAACACATTAAATTTCTCTACAGCCATTGTAACAAAAAATAAATCCAAAGGAGATGCAGTTAGGAAAATGCATACCAAATGCTTGTCTACCCCAACAAACTTCCCAAGGAATATGAGTTCAGTAAAATTTAAATGGGGAAAGCTGTCTCCATTTTGAGACAAATTTTTTTGTCAAATCAGACAGGCAATATTTTAAAGACTGGATGTACAAAATGGACATTTTTTTTTATTCAAAACAGGGAGTTGAACCTTTCTCAACATATTACTGCAGGAATATCTGGGCACTGTCTTCCAGGACAGAAACACCTCATGTTTTCTACGAATGAACAGGCTTAAGGCCCACTTCAACACAGAAGGAAGAAGTTTTTGAAGACTTACAAAAATGTCAAGCAGACAACTGAAGACGTGACCCTGTTAAAAGTTCAGGCAACGGTGGGTCACCTTCTCAAGGCCCACCTGAACCCTAAAGTCTGCCTCAGTAAAGACCCACTTGCTCATAAAGTGAACCTCAATGAACAGTTACAAAACTAGAAAAGAATATATAACCTAGATGGCAACAAAAACGCAGCAGGAGACTCAATACAGTGATTAATCACTGCAAGACATACACATAAGTCTCCAAAACCCTTGCAGCTTTTCTTTCTACTGTGTACTCTGTAGCTGTTGCATTCTAAGAGTTTTATTGATAAAAGACCAGTGCAAGTACTGCATTTTGCCATCTCTTTCTTTAACACATCTTCACTTTTTCCTGTCCTCCACTAAGCCAAATGTTCATTACAAACTGATTTCTCTCTCCATTGCTGTATTTTCCCTAAAACACTCCCAGCTTCAGCATTTACCAAAAATTAACCTACTTTGTCAGCTGCACACTCTTCTGCACATATATCTCCCAATTATTTCTAGACAATGCCAGACATAAAAACTTCCTGAATTGCTCTGTATGATCACACAACTCACTCTCATTTTCAACCCTTCTCATCTTGCTGTGCTTTAAAGGATGACTTAAGTTGCTCTTTGTAGCAAAGATATCTAGCATAATTCTTGACCAAATTCACAAATTTAAATATTTTGAGACTGCTTCACTCAATTTCCTAGGAAACCTGACAGCATAGAAATATGTTAGAAATATTTTATGCTAATAGAATATCTATGCTAGAAATACAGCATCCTGTGAACATAGGTATTTCCATAGGGATGCATTTTCATTTTTTTCTTTCAAAACTCCTACCAAGGGAACGAAAAGAAGGGATTCAATACTTGGTTAATCTTAAACTTTCTGAAAATAAATAATGATTTAGTTTCCCTTTCTCCTACTCGTAGGGATTCAAAATATACTTCACTGTTGTGGGACTCCTCTCCTGTACCCTTATGAAAAAGTAGAGCTCTGCTGCAGCATAATAACCCATTTCCCACCCTTCAGCCTGTAATTAAACATCCGAGCTTTAAATCTAAGCATAAGCACTATAAATTGCATTTCATATAAGAAAATACATTTAGTAGGGTGCTTTAGATGCACAAGAAAAATACCAAGGAAAGTTGTATCAGTGCTTTCATATACGTAATACTTATTCTTGAGATACTACAGAACACAACAGAGTAAGACGGGAAAGTGAAGTTTGCAAATCAACAATAATTATGATCTTACATTTAAGTACTCAAAAATAGCCAAAATAAATTCATGCTTAATTTTGATGCAGGATTGCATGCAAAACCCTCTAAAAAGGGATCATGCTATTCTTAATAAACACTGTTGCTTCAGAATCTTACTTGTCTACACAGGGATGGAGGCTACAGAGTTCAGGAAAGCTTCCCACACCTTAACAGTTTAAATCGGCTGTTAGTGGAAGTGAAAAAGGAAAGAGAGAAGACTAAGAATAAAGATCTAGTAAGAGTTTCAGGATGAAATCTTGCTAACATTTACATATTTGCTATTAAGCAAACACAAAAAGACTGAAGATTAAAGTAAGAATTTTCAAAACAGTAAAAACATTTAAAAAACAGCATGTCAAGAAAGTGGTGTAAGCCAAATACATACTCTGATAGAATAAACCAAGAGGTACATCATATTTATATCAAACTTTCAACTACAATTAAGAAATACATATGTGACATCTCAATTTTACCTTTCTGCAGATCTTAGTTTCACTACTTCTCACTATTGTCACTTTTCAAACGACATATGTTTACATCAGCTCCAGTTTTTACGCTTTTGATTTGGTTTAATAGAACACTGGAATAGCAGAACTAGGACCACCAACTCCATGCAGGCACAAAAAAAGTTGATTTTACATGTTTTTGTTGATGTCTGGTTTTTTATTATCCCATTCGATTGCCTCTTGATTAAACAGATACACTTACAGTCTGGATTATAAAATAATCAGGCAAAAGATAACATGTCTCTGATTTAAAAAAAAAATCTAATGTTTAAACAATGATTTTTTTTTTAACTTAAAAAAAAACTATCACTATTGGAAACAAACCACAGAACGCAAAAATATCATCATTTGGGCAACTATATAAATGCACTAACCAGACTTTCACTTGCCCCTGCTTTGCTTGTACCTGCAGTGCTTATTTAAAAAAAAAAAAAAAACAAAAAGGAAATTTTTAAATCATTATAATATTGCACATAACTTAAAAAACAGGCTTCATTAGAACCCATAATAAAAAGCTAGGAGCTGTGTAGTTAAATCTCAGTTCATGCAATGATTGTTTTGCTTCTGCTGCCTTACTGTATGTAGGCCAGATGAATTACACTTAGGCACGCAAAAAACTTACTTAAAAAATCAATTTCTAAAAAGACAATGAAATGTGTAAACAAAGCACTGAAGAACTTGCCACATCTCAAATACAAAACTTAAAAACAGACTTCCAATACCATGATGTACCATCATGTTCTATTTATCTGTACTACTTAAACATTCTACAATTAAGATACATCTCTTAAAATCAATGCAGGAACACTTCTAGTCATAGATTTAGAAAGAAGGAAGAGTTTACCCGCATCATTTCATTCTCTAGTTGTTTTTTCCGATGCAAACGCTGCTGGTGTGACTTGAGTATATTCTCCACATGTTGCTCCATGAAGAATTTAAAGGCTTGAGGTGAATAACTTTGGATGCGAGACTCCCTTCTTTCTTCATCTTTCTTGTTTTTTCTAACAGGAACAGGGGATGTTGTAATTTGTTTCTTTTCTTTATCTGCTGAATCAGTACATTCATAATTCTTTTCATTCTCATCCTCCCTGGATAAAAGAGGTGGTTCCTCCTTGTTGAGCTTGGGTCCTGCCTCATACAGACTGACAGAAGGATTCTGATGTAACAAATGTTTTGGGTAAGGTGGTGGGGGACCCTGGTAATTTGGAGCCTCCGCAACAGGAGACATAACTGCTATATTTGTAGAAGGGCTCTCAGAGAAGGGGATGGTCTGAACGGTTTGCACAGGCTGTGGCATCCAGGAAGGGTGAGTGGGCGCCAGCGCAGTCTGCAGCTCTGGTTTTAACACACGCATGCTTTTCACGGGTTGCTGGATGGGAGCTGGTGTTATGGCTGTTACTGTTGTGGCCGAAGGCTGAGAGCTGCCAGAGTGACTCTGCCTATTGCCATGATGGTTGTTGAAAGAATTTGACCGTACAGGAACATTGGGTTGCCATGTAGGCATGTCGTGCCCGCTGCCAGGCGAAGACTGCGGTTGCACAGGGGAAGGCTGTGACCAGGATGTGGGTATTCCAGCTACATTTGTGTTGTAAAGTTCCATGTTGTGACTATTTCTGTTTGGGACCATCATTGCCTGAGGAAGATTCCCATTGGTGTATGCTGAGGGAGGAGCAGATCCTCCTGCCTGCATCTGTAGTGCCGTGGGACTCTGCCTGTTAGCTGGATTCATAGGGTATGGGGGTGGCTGGCGACTCACCGAATTCCCAGCCACCACATTCTGGTGAACTATGAATTCTGCCTGACAATTGCCATTCTGCATTCCAGCTCTTCCTGAGGGAAAACTAAATTTGCTGTTGGCAGAACTCTGCATGATTATTGGTTGCCTGCCAATGGGGACAGCACTCATGCCTCTCTGACCCTGCGTGGATGAATTCATAGGTGGAGGATTCATAGGTGGAGGTGGATAACCATCCTGCCATGCCCCTGGCGGCACCGGAGAAATACGGGAGATCACATATTCCATGTTTCCAGAGTACCGCTTTGTTTGAGAATTTTGTTCCCAGGAAGGAGGTGGGGGAGTAGTTCCCCTCGGAGGGGGTGTCTGCCCTCGAGGAGGTGGAGGAGGAGGAGTGACACTCCTTATCTGTGGTAGAGGTGGGGGATTCACTCTTTGTCCATTTACAGGATGAGCCTGAGCAAACGCCGCAATGCCGGATCCAGATAGTGGCCTTCCTACATCAGGCTGAGAGCTGGGACTTTCTGAGCGATAAACTACACCATCTCCCAGGGAAGGGCCATGCCGCTGAGGAACCAAGGACTCCTTAGAACCCTTCCAGCTCTGCTTGCGGTTAACTGATTGCTGAACAGTCCCTGCTTTCACAAAAAAAAAAAAATACAGCATTTACATGATTGGAAATTATTTCTATTCACTGATTTGAAAATTTTGTTCTTCTGGATTAATTACTACAGAAATAGGACATGAATCTCCAACATAACACAATCTCCTGTACTTCACATGAAAAATTTAGCTCTAGTAATACATGGCATGGTATGGTAATAAGCTCAGTACATAAATAAGAGCAAAAAAATGGATTGAAACTATAGTATCAGAGTTTTTAGAAATCACTGATCTGAAAATGCATTTTGCTACAGGAGAAATAAAAATTTGAATTGAAAAAATGGTAATATGTAAAATTATTAGGCACACAATGTATTTTTAATCATGTGTACAAGAAACTCTCAGAAGAATGTTCAGTACAAGTGCAAAAAAAAAAAAGCACGGAAAAATACATTATGTTCCTATCCCTTCTAATTTAATGCTTACAAAACATTTAGTGTTCTTAAACTAAAAGGTAATAGAATGCTGTAATATCAGGCAGCCTGCTTACACACTTGTATGCATACAGTTCATCCAGATTTATTCTATTCCTTGCATGCAAAATTTGATTAAATACTTCAATTTCAAAACTTATGTCTTTGTAAGTAAAAGTGTTGTAGACAGGCAAGAATTAAAACTGTATGAAAGCAAAATTTAAGAGACTAGAACTCTACTATATATTTACTTCATAGATGTTACTTTTCATCATATAAACAAGACAATATGTCAGGAACTGACAGTGCAGGCAGTCTCATTGTGCTTTTTACAATGTTAATACTAAGATAAGTGTAAATACATACATTACTGTAACTGCTGGAAGTCACTATCCTTAGTAAAAGAAAGTGTTACTTACTCTATCTTTGCATAATAAAATTATGTCTAAATGGTGGCATTTAGCTAGCAGCTTCATACAAACATCAGCCAATCCTGATTAACAGACTAATCAACAGTAATGCTGCTCTTTGCTACTCCTGACTACTAATTTTTCCTCATACTTATATTGTTAATTTAAAATCTAACTCCAGTGCTAGCAGCTCAATACCCAGCTTTAGTCAAATAAAAGGTGCTTGCACCTTTAAAGAAAGCAGTAATAGCAAGTGGCAAAATTCTGACTCTGCTACCAAAGCTACAGCCTGTCCACTAACATCTACGAAAACCAAAAGTCTGCCTGAAAAACCATACAAACAAAATCTGGAATCAAGCAGAAAATTAAGCAGGAAGGATCTTGAAATGAAACATACTAAAATAAAAATATTATAGTCATGTGATATATAAATACACACATAAATATATATACACAAAAATACACATGCATAGTGCTGTTGTGTGGGGGTGTGATGAAAGAAAAAAAAATAAAAAAAGAATTCAATGGTCACCACTGATTTCTAAACAGCGCCTGACACGGAGAACAAAATGCAGGCACCACATCAATGAGGGACAAAAATTACTAAAATGAGATCTGAATGCCATTCCTTGACTACAAATAATAATAAAACCATGCAGTTATAAAAACAAACGTTTTAGAAATTCATGTCAAATGGACCTATCTTTCAGAAGAATTACATTATATGCTTAAAATGTGATTTTTTAAAAGCAAAAAAACCTTTGTCTCCGCATCTCTGTTCCACTGTGAACACATGAAGGCAGAATTTACTAAGTTATACTTTTCACCTAAAAGAATACACTCAGTGAGTTACTGAGTTACCATGGATACACCTACCTGGTGGTTTCATACCTGCATTTACAGGTCTTGCTGCTGCTGCAACCATCTGCTCCCGACGAGGGTCCTGGTAGCTCATTTTACTTATAAATTCGATGGCAGCTTCTATACTACGGTTGTTAGTTTGTCTGAGAGCTTGTACAACCATATCCTAAAGAGAAAATCATATACAGAAAATAATTTACATGAAAATCACAAAACCCCCTAAAATTCATGGTTATTTAGCCAAATACTCTCCAGTAATTTTACCAAAGTACATAACTGATTTCTCTCAATTGTTTTCAAACTAATTTTAAACTGTTTTCTCCACAACAGAACCTCCAAAACAGTACTACAGTCTGGACCGTCAAAGTTAACTTGTTAAAGCACTGTAGTTTGATGTAAATCAGGCCATCTTGCTATTTGTACAACAGCTTGCTTATATAAGCATTTATTACTGCTGTGTACTACCCAACCTAAGCTCCTGATGAAGACAGCGTTATTGGCAGAACCTCTGTTCTTTTTGTGGTAATTTAGGCTCTGTGATCTTAGAGATCCAAACATGAGTTTTGCTCTGCTGGGCAATCCCAGCTCAGTCAACGTCAAATGTATTAGGGACCAGTCTTTTCCACTGACTTGAATGAAATACGATCAAGTAACAGAGGCAGAATTCCAGAGATGGTGCCCTTCCACTTATATTACATGGTATTTGTACAGCTGATCCAACAACTTTGAAACAAATCCACAGCATAACTCCCTATAGCTAAGCACACTGTCTTTAAATATTTGTTATGGCCATGTTTCGTCATATCAAAGCAACCATTTCAGTTTATATGATGTTTGAACCTGTTACCTACAAACATATGACAGCATTCACCTCCTACTCAAACCAATGGGACACCAAAAAGGGGTCAGAAGGGAAGCGGTTGGTACCAATTTCAAATCCAAACCCACATTCATACTTCCATCATGCTTGTGTGCATTTTTAACACTCAAACATACAAAATTACATACAACCTTCAGAAACAATAATTACATCCAGTGAACAAAAGAGTGCCTTAAAAAAGGATTTAAAAATAAAACCCAGACAGTAAGGTTGTCCCAGTCCTTACAGGTCAGATGACATTGTTGGAAAAATCAGATGCAACTTCTGATCTCACAGCTCTTTACAAGACAGTTATGTCTGCAACACTTCTACTACTACAGGCAAGACTATTTGTGGCAAGAAGTACATTTTCAGCACTGGTATGCTATTTAATTATTGTGCCAACAGAAAGTTAAGTTGTCCAGAGTATTTAATTTCCAAATTGAATATATTTTTATAGGACACATCATTCATTTCTACCTATTGACTTTAATTTTTTCCTTAATCAGCTTCAAAACCAAATTTATTGTCTTTTTAGCCAAGCAATTCTACAGTAAAGAAACCTAAATGTACAAGTTTGCATCACCAGGCCATAAAGACACACAGAATCTTGAAGTACAAAAGCAGCAATATTTTAAAAGACAAAATCTAGTTCCCCCTCCACTAACCAGAGGATCTGAGTAAGAACCAAAGGATCTCTATCGCTTTTAGCTGAAGAATAAAAAACTTGGTCACATATGTGACATGAAGTATTCAATGTCTTAAAGAATATCACCTTACACAGAATTTCTATGGACTGAACTTGAATCACAATAAGCAAAAGAGATTTCTTGTAAGCTATTTAGGATGTTGGATTAAAAAAAAAAAACAAAACCAAAATTCTACCCTAATTATTATACATATATATAAATACCTCTATACACACACATGATACTGATTGATACCTGTCTGTTCCACTTTAACCCTGAATACTATCTACTACCTGAGGGGTGGAGGGAAAATAACAAGAATGTTTGCGACACCTAATATATTTTAAAGAATAAAAGGTAAAAAATTAAGTCAATACATTTTGAAACTTCCCCACCAAGAAGAATGCTTTGTGACTTCAGCTGTATCTGTTCCTACCGGCACACATGGATCAGTGCCATATGGGCTATTGTGGCAACACAACTGTAGGTTAACACATGGCAGAAATGCCTTACACTGGCACTCTGCCTGAAAAAAAGCTCCATATAATCACTAGTGTCATGGGAATTCTCAGTTGCACCCAAGAACAAAGAGTAGGAGTAAAAGGCTTCAAGATACAAAGGACCTAACAAAAATACCAACTTAAGATACCTTTCTACTTTATTATCCAGCCACATACCGCAAACTTCATTTTGGAAAAATGACTGCAGGGTCAATGTGTAAAAACGGATCTGAGAATTGATCTACTCTGAAAAAAAACAAATGCACCAGTCCCCCCCAATCCCACCCCAAAATCCCGCACAACAACAACAGCAAAAACCCAATCTCGGCAACAAACCAGAGAGCAGGAGCACACTATTACAAAAATAATTTATCATTATGAAATCCTTCCATTCTTTCTGACATACAGACTGGACTGTGTATTTGATCAGGTGAAAGAAACACGACAAACCACTATCAACACTTGACACTGGGACATGGTTAAGGAAAAGACAGTTTTGGAGCAGCTCACTCCTGGTGGAGGTAGATGTCTCTGTAAATACCAAAGTGTCACAGACAGCAGAACTCATGAGTTTGTCACGACTGCAAGCAGCACTTTCCTGTGAAGTTAAACCGTGTTCTGATACTGTGTCTTTTTCCTTTGCAAGGATACATTGTTTGCTAACTTCTTTTTAAACTGCTTTTGCACCCAGGTTTACAAGGAAGGCATAAAAACAAATGTGATTTACTTTGATGTGCAAGTCCCAGTAAACACACAGGAGCTGTAAGTGTATTCATTTTTCCTTCCTGGAAACCACATTTCAGATTAATTTCCAAAATATTTGGTATTGCCTTTCAATTTAGAATGGCCATATTTTATCAACCTGTTTTAACTGAACACAATCCAAAATTACATTATCAATGTTCTAGAGACTCCAGTCTTCTCTCCCTAAAATTACATAAATAATTAAAACAACCTACCAGAGAAGAACAATCTGCACAAGATGCTTAAAAAAATCCTCTAAATCCTTCTATCCCTCTTCTACATCCCCTACTATTACCAGTTTCATGCCCTTATCAGAAACCTACTAGATTTTGAAGAAGCAATTTTGCTTACCATGCTGTTCAAACATTCCCTGACCAACACCCTTCCCAACATGCACTAATAGTTTATAGCAAGCAGAACACCAAATCTTCAAAATAAAACACTTCACCTCATCAAAGCCAGCAGCTTGTAAGTCTTGCAGCATTTGTCGATTAACTTCTGATGTTCCTTTGACAGCTGAGGTTGCTTCATTTGCAAAAGGCAGAAGGGAGTTTCTTATCTCCTGCAAAACTTTATGATATGTTACAAATTTGGGGGGATTTCGGCCTTGTCTAGGATCTTCAGATAACATTTTGCCCATGCTGTGATCAGCTTTAGCAGCATCTGAGGGTTTAGGCAAATTCCTGAGGCTCTCTCGTATTTCCTGTAGCATCTGCTGGCTGCTGCCAGTATAGTTACTGGCAGGAAAAGTTTTAGGCCTCATTTGTCTATAACCTTCTGGTTTCTCACTTCTCTTCATGAAAACATGTATATATGCAACCTTCACCAAGGACTCGCACACACCAGAATTCAAGGAAGACTGGCTGGTGTCAGAACTTGCAAAAGCAGTGGCTCTTCACTGTGAAACCTTGGTTCCTGCAGTGCTGGAGTTCGTCACCACACAAAACTGCTATTCTGTTAGCAAAACAAAACAAAAAATCACATTATACATACAGCAGTAAAAAAAAATTCACAGTGTAGCATTGGTGGTGGTGAAACATTCACATGGAACACTGCCTTCACAGAGACTAAAAACCCGCTCAGAAAATTCTTCAGGCAGTCTTTACTCAACCTAATTTACAAACTATGTTGGGCTTTTAACAACAGTTTTAGGTGTCTCAAGTCTGAACAGTCCTGAACTGCAAAGGATGTGGACAAAGAAGAACTCCTCTGGGTGGTGGACAAAGCCTTCCAGAGCAGATATGAACTGCTGTGATACCTCAGCACTGCTTCTTTGTCTCCCCTCTCTGCTGTGTCCTGTTTCCCTTCGTCACTTATGTTCTTTCCAACACTTTTGTAGCTGAAAGTGCCAACTCTACTACCCATTTAGCCAGGATATGGACCTTTTGACATCAAGCTCCCCAAAGAGATGGAAATGAGAAGGACACCTGTAAGAGCATATAATTTACGTGGTTTTTTCCCATTCTTTAGCAGTCACATAGGTAAAAATTAAACACTTGTCTAGCTCACTACATGCAACTTCATGATTTCTTGTACCATCTGCCATTTGAATCTGTTTAAGGGTTCAGTTTCCTAAGCCTGTCACAGTCTCTTAGCTTGAGTCTCCTTGAACCAGGCTTTGTCCATAGTCAAGTAATTTTTAAATTTACTTAAGGGAAGATGAGAGCAGGGAGAGAAACAAAGAAAACTGAATAAATTTTTTTACTGTAAAATTGTTTAACAACTTCAGCATAAAATTCACTGAGAGCATAGCTGTGACATTTGGTAAGGGAAACAAAATTTTCTGCCAAAAGCCAAATAAAAAACGTTTGCATTTTGAAGGCGCTGACTCATCAGGGAAAGAGCCCCGTGTCTGCAGAGAAGTCAAATCTCTGCCTTTGGGCTGAGCACTAGTTAGTACTGCAACTGCTGTGAGAAGGGATAGAGCAATCACAGTGAAACACTGAAGTTACAGAGCATTTGACTCTTCAGAATATCATACAATAAAACTTTTTCAGTCTCTACTGTTTCAGAGGAAAGATCAGTTACTAAGTGCAAGATAAAATATTTTAGCACTGTCTTTTCTTCAAAGACAACTAAAATGGTAAAGCTCACCTCACGCTGTACCTTTACTATCGTGCAATGCCTAACTAGCAATATTGAAACCTTATTTTGTTGTTTCAATTTCTCAAAGTGCTAAAAATTTGTATTCCTAGTTTTCTGAAGAGTTAATTTTGAGGATTCATATGTCTGCAAGGATCTTTTGTCTCTTAAAGAAATACTGTGTTAATAAGTTCTTCTCATATTAGACATAAATTAAATCGGTGCCTAAATTTTACAGTCTACAAAAAAGTCACTCTTTCTTCATCCACGCTTCACTTCTATCATACTTACATTGTCATAAAACAATTAATGATTCAGTGACTGAGGAAGAATATGACAAGTTAATAGAAGAACCCTGCAAATTATATAAATACACATGCAAATTATATGAATTAAAGATGCATGCTACTGATACATGAATAAAATCTGAAAGCTGAGAAGTAATACATAAATGATGATTACAAAAAGAAACACAAGGGACATTCACTTAATCCCATTCTCCTTGGAGAACCATTTAAGAAATAACAGAATTTCTCCTATAAAACTATCAAAATCTTAAGGGGTATAACTGCACCCACAAGCTTTCTTTGCCGTGTGACAAGTCTGAAACCTTACATGAGAGTAATTGGGTAGTTATTATTTCATGCAGACTGATAGCATGCAGTTCTTTAGTACTCACTGAACAAGGAAACAATCATCAGACATGTAAGTGAATTCTAGCAATTAACAGTGAAATTTTGCTCAAAGTATTAAGAAATCCAGAAATCAGCAGAAAGTACAGTATGAGAGCAATTAAAATGTAATTTAATTTTGGCCACTTTCAAAACACGCCATACTTAAGACCATATCGAAAATGCTTTGCCAAAAACCCTTTTACCAAAGAAAATGAAGTAAGTATATTTAGACTATTTTACAAGTTTTGTTATTGATGCTCCTTTTCCTTCTAAGTGACCCTCAAAAAACACATGTTGGTTACACAAGTGCAAGAATATAGGCCAGTAATGCTTGAAAGAATCAGCACCCCCAGGAAAGTGAAACCTCTAACACAAACTCATCCCAGAACATAGGACAACTAGGCAAAATATCACAGAGATTTAGTAATCTAGATTATTGTTCAAATTCAGTCAGGAGTAATGACTATACCACTGGCAGGACAATCAAAGCCAAAATACTTGGTATTGTGTCACACATATATCAATGAGCGATGAAAAAAATGTCTATGCATGAGTTACTGCTTTTAACAAACTCCAAAGAGTTGGAATTCAAGAGAAAACAGTTGTTTTGCACCTACATATTTTACATATTTCACCTGGTATTTCAACATTCATTTACGATTATACCTTGGGTAGCTGAGATAGCCAAATCTAACACTCCTAAGAGTAATCAAGGTTAAATTAACAGGACACTTAAACAATAAATCCAGACCAGCCTTGGAAAATCAAGATGCACTTTCACTTATGTTTTTAGAAGCAGTATAGCTTTAGCAGTGTAAACCAGCCAGGCCATTTATCTCCCACCAGTTACCACCAAGAGCATAACTGTTTTTAAGGCCACACAGCATGAACTAAGCTAAGGAACTTACTCAAATAAACAATAACAACTGCATCGAAGGGAACTGTCGTCTATGCCCCCTTGCAGTTTTACACCATTAAATGATCTGTGTTGTCAAAGTAGATGTGTCTGCTGATGAAATTTTTCATTTCCCTAAAGGAATTTTTAAAAAATAATCTTTTCAAAATGTGAGAATACAGAATTTTCTTCTACAGGTCAAACTGTAAGGAAAAAAAAAACCCACCTTGTTTTTTTACACTATAATCATTAAAGATTGGACTTAAAAAAGATGTTTGAATGAAAACTCAGAAGCATTCAAGGCCAGGTTGGATGGGGCTTGGAGCAACCTGGTCTAGTGGGAGGTGTCCCTGCTCACGGCCATTGGAACTCCAAGATTGCTTCCAACACAAACCATTTTATGATTCTGTGAATGGCTGCACACAACTGTCAGTGATCTCCAGGATCTTCTGGGTAAAAATACACAGCTTTGCAATGTAACTCTAGCACTTCTTATGCCCCAAAGTTTTGAATATAAATACTCATATTTACACTTAAGTATTGAATGTCACACATTAATCTATTTTGGTATCCTCTCTCATGTACCTGTTCTAATGCCTTACTTTATACATAATCACAACACTTTACTGCTAGGGAAAAGCAGAGCAATCAAGCCGATGGAAGTCATAAAATTGAGTTTGTAGGGAGCTTGGTGCAAACCAACAAAAGCTGTTGTTCAGGTAACAAGTCATCGAGCTGTAAAAGCAATTTGTCAAAGGATGCACTTCCAATGCTGAAAGTTTCCACAGGACGAGGAGAAAACCAGACCCTGAAATCAGCACATCAACAGGACTACATACGGTCAGGGAAGCCTGAGCTGGAAGTGACCAGATGAGCACCAGGAACACTGAGCATTCGCTCGGCTTGTTCCATCTCTGAGGGGACCCCGCTCTCTCCTCGCCGCACACTCGAGCTCGCTCCCGGCCCCGAGGCCGTCCCCGCACCCCGCAGGGCACAGCCCCCGAGGGCCACGCAGGCCCCAAGGGCGGCTCCCACGGCCGGCACGGGTGTCCGAGCGCCCCGCTGCCTGGGACACCTGCGCTCCTGCCGCCCCGCCACCCGCGGGCCGGGACCCGAGCCCGCTCCTGCCGCCGCCGCGTCCCGACAAGGCC